>OY740823.1:4048231-4058231 GCA_963514005.1 Raja brachyura | reverse complement strand
GTGTGTGTGTGTGTGTGTGTGTGTGTATGTGTGTGTGTGCGTGATCAACAAATAACTAATAGCACAAATAATATAGTCTTTTGTATTTCAGAGCTGATTTGTTATGTTTAATAGCCTGATGGCTGTCAGGAGGAAGCTGTTCCTCAATGTAGATGTTACAGTTTTCAATTTACAAAAGTCGGACGTGACTCCAGAAGTCGGGCATCAGTCAGTCCACAAGCTGTCAGTCAGTCCAAAGGCCATGAGTTAATCGCAAGGCAGTGATTGAGTCCAGAGGTCATGAGTAAGTCTCTCACTGCTCCCCCCCCCCCATCCACTGACATCCCCCACCTCAAGACGCTGCCCTCCGCCTGGCTATAGGATGCGCCCCCTACTAAGGCCGCCCACTTCCTCTGCTGTAGGGCACACTTCAGCAAAACTAAGCCTTTTGGTTGAAAGATGAAGGGAAATGTCAACGTTTTCCTGAAGGATGGAACATCGACCAAGAATGTTGTGATTAAAAGCATGCCTCGTTGAATCATGACTTCTGAGATAAATTCTCAGATTGTCGTTCTTTTTTTTTAGATTAGACTAGATTCCTTTATTGTCATTCGGACCTTTCGGTCTGAACGAAATTGTTACCATGCAGTCATTACATATAATAAAATAAAATAAAAACACACAATAAACACATATTCAACATCCACCACAATGAGTTCACCAGGCACCTCCTCACTGTGGTGAAAGGCAATAGTCTTAAGTCATTGTCTTTATCCCTCCTAGTTCTCCCTCTGCGCTGAGGCGATCCAGGCCTCCGCCGCCGCTGGAGCACCACAGCTCTAAGCCGGGCCGCCGCCGCTGGAGCACCGCAGCTCCAAGCCGGGACGCTGCCACAGCTGGAGCACTGCAACTCCAAACCAGGCCGCCGCCGAACACCGCCACAGCTCCGAGGCCGCCAGCTCCGCCATTAGGCCTCAGCGCAGACGGAGACGGTGACGGGGGACACGCATCCACCCGAAGGGAGAGACTAAAACCCTGTTTATCCCAACCCCCCCCCCCCCCCCACACACACACACACACACATAAACAACCTAATAAAACAAAATTATACTAAAGCAAACGCTGGAAGACAACAACAAAAACAGACAGACTGCAGGTGAGCCACAGCTGCCAGTCAGCGCGGCCACTTCCGGAAGTTTATGCTCCGTCACCTGGACTGGCTGATGCCCGACTTCTGGAGTCGCGTCCGAATTTTGCAAAATTGTCTCTTTTTATCAACAGGAAATAGTCATCAAGAGGCAGTGAGCAGTAGAACACAACAAGAGACACAATAAAGAACTTAATAATTTTCACCTTTAAAATTTAAATTGTTCTTATATTTTAAGAGTCATTCACATTTTAAACTATAGTAAATCATTTTTGCACTTTTGATGCCTGTGTGTTCCTCATCACATTGGGAACCTAATAGGCAGGAATGGTTGTTCTGTGGGAGAGCGGCTAAGAGGTTGTGAGGAGATGCACTGAATGTGTGGGGGTGGGGGGAGGGGAATGGCTAGGCGCAGTATTGGGGGTGAAGGTAGGTGGGGTGACTGAGTGAACTGCCAGCGTACCAGGCGTGAGTGACTACACTGCCAGCCCATGAGCCATGAGTAAGTGACCTGCCAGCCCACCAGCCGTGAGTAAGTGACCTGCCAGCCCAAATGTCCTAGCCCTCAAGGCCTCCAAAAACATCGTGACACCTGAAGCAAGGAGGGGTTTCATCCTCGTTTGTGGTCCTCCCGTTGATGAAACAGAAAGCCTGAATTGCGAATCCGGAGAAGGTGTGGACAGATAATGGACTCGTTGGTACACTCAGCGTTCAAAGCGCCATGTTTCTTTCAAGTAAATGGTTATGTGTGACGGCCGGGGTATGGGTGCAATTGCTGTGCCTTTGATTCACAAAGTACTATTCAAACCGAATTATAAGTCCACTATTCAACCGTGCGCTAACGTGGCGTTTGTGCAGAGAGCTATTGCTATCGGCGCAAGCTTGATCTGAGAAATCCACGTGCAAAACTTGAAATAAGCTCAATGCCAATGTGTATGATTAAGAAATGTTCCAATAGATAAATTGGTGACGTGAAACATATATGTATATTTCAATTAAATTCACGCTAAATTAATGTTACAATTACTTTATATTTGGGTAAAAGGTGGGCCGTCGCTCCTGGATTTGTTTTCCGATCCCAGCACAGTCCCATTAGTGGGATTCCTTAGCTTGAACATCTTAAATACTGTAAAGCTGAGGACACAGATCATGCTGCAATCACTCAGCAGGCCAGATAATCCATGGAATAACGAGAAACTATTGCAGACTCAGGTCAATGTCCTTTCATAGAACGAAGGAAGAGGAAACGGAGACCGATTCCAGTAGCAGGGAGGTGGAGATGCATGGGCCGTACAACAGGGATGTCGCCGGCTGGGTGAGACGAAGAGACTCAATGTGGCAGTTTAGAAGTAGATTATAATACATTTAAAACATAGAACATAGAGCAATACACAAACACATCGAAAAGCCTTTTTAAATACCAGCTTTGTAACTGGTTCCACTGCCAGCACTGGCAACGTATTCCACATGCAAACACCCCTCTGTGTAAAAAGTACCTGCCTCACAAACATTCATAAAAACATTGTCCCTCTCACATTAAATCTAGGCTCTCAAGCTATTCTCTGATATAAATATAAAATTATGAGTAATATATAAAGATAAGAAAGTCATAGGCATCTTCCTAGGGAGGAAATATGAATATGGATATGATGACGCCCGTAACCGCCGCCTCACCAGCAGCCTGTGGAGTCCTTTCTCTGTCCTTGTTATTTTGTGTGTGTCTTTAGGGTATCATTTTTTTCTATTGGTATGTTTTATGTGGGGGGATCGAGGGAAACCTTTTTACGCCACTTACCTCGACGGAGAAGTGATTGTTTCTCAGTGTCGCATCTCCGTCCCCACCTGCGGCCTGACAACTTGGATTGATACGGCCTTTCCTGGAGACCGGCCCGGAACTTCAAGCCGCGGTTCCGGTGCGGACTTACCATCATGGAGCGGGCCATCTTTTGCGGAGGATCGCCAGCGAAAGCGCTCCGACCGCGGGGCCTGTGAACTATAACACCGTGAATCTGCGGTCTCCGGTAAGAAAAGGCCTATACGGGAGTTCCATGCCACCGAGTGTTCCATCCATCCCGACGTCGGAGTTTCCATCATCCTTCCGCAAGGGCTTCGGACTGTTTGCAGCGGCGAATGCTGAGGGATCAAAGGCCATGAACACTAGTGAACAAAGGAGGAACATAACTGAACGTTACTGCGTTCCATCCCAGTGAGGAATGTGGAATCCACTCTGGTGGGTGTCTATGTTAAATTCTGTTGAATGGTACCGTTGCTTTTCACTTAGTGTGTGTCTATGGTAACTGAAATGTCACTGCACCTTAGTTGGTTAAATGACAATAAACGTGAACGTGAACTTGAATAGGAAGATGGCTCTGGCTGTCATCTATTTCTCACCATTCAAAGTACTTCTATCATATCTCCCATCCAACCTACGTTCCAAAGAAATCAATGCAACTCCGTTCAATTTCTCCCTATAGCTACTAAGCGCTAATCCAGGCACCATTCAGCTAATTATCTCCTTCGACCTCTCTAAAGCTCCCACATTCTTCCCATAATGGGGCGACAGGATCTTCGAAACACTGACGTATCAAACCTTTATACTGCTGTAACATGACTTGCTGACTCAAACTCATCAATATTTGATGGGGCAATGGGGTCTCAGCCCCATTTTGGGTTAGCAATGGTGTTAGACAAGGGGGAATTTTGTCCGCAGTCCTTTTTAATCTATATATTGACGATCTGTCTAAACAATTGAAAGCCTGTAACACTGGGTGCGTGATTGGTAATATTTTAGTGAACCATATTATGTATGCAGATGATCTTGTGGCCTTTAGTTCATCTAGCGCTGGTCTCCAGCAGCTCCTTACTACATGTTCCATGTATGGTGTGGAACATGACATTAAATATAATGCTAATAAGAGTGCTGTTATGGTCTGTGGAACCAAAGAGGATAAAAGCAAAAAATATCCTGATTTTAAATTGGCTGACAACAATCTTAGTGTCAGTAATAAGATAAAATATCTAGGGCATATTATTACAGAACAAATGACATATGATGAGGATATTTATAGGCAACGACGCATGCTGTATATACAGGCGAATATCCTCTTGCGTAAATTTGGTGCGTGTGCAGATGTGGTGAAGATGTTGCTATTTAGAGCATACTGCACACCCCTCTACACTGCGCACCGTGGTCGAACTATTTAAAGACAAGTATGCATAGACTAAAGGTGGCATATAAGGATGCCATGAGAACACTGCTAAGGCAACCAAGATGGTGTAGTGCCAGTAATATGCTTGTGGCTGCAGGAAGCTATCCTAAGACACCACATGTATACATCCATTTGCAGGATAAATGGCTCTAAAAATGTGCTTATTGTGGCCTTGAAAACCTAAGAGTTAGCACTACACGCTACGAATCCCAGCAGTGGAGACACTGGTATCGTTGGCTCGTTGAACGACATTGATCATCTTTTACTCTGGATTTTTAACTTAAGTATTGTGGGTTTCTTAAATATATAAATTATGATGTTTTTATGCGAATTACCATGATTTTATATATATTTATGATATTTGATATGCAATGCATTTTAATGTAATATGCATTTTAATGTAATATGCCCCTTGTCTGGACCCTGAGTCCGTAATAAAGTTATTATTATTCTTATTGTTATCATCACCCTCGACCGATGAAAGCAAACCACACGCCCGTGGTAAATAAAATGCTGGAGGAACTCCGATTCTCAGGCATAATCTGATGAGAGAGTAGGGAGACTATTCTCGGGTCGGAACCCCGATGCTGGCTGACTGGAGTGGGGTCCAGAAAGCTGAAATAGAAATGTTGTGTAGAGAAAAACCTGGCGAGTGATGTGAATAATGATGGGGGTGCGTGATTTGCAGAAAGTTAGAATAAGTAAAAAATGCAATTGATGTAAACTGGGTAAAGCCGATTGCATAAGGAAAAAATCGGAAGCGTGAAATAAAAACAGACGTAGGGATGTGGATGGATGAGAAAAAGGGAAGGAAAATAAGACGATCAATGCAAATCTGTGGCACGGTGTGGGAAAAGAGCGCAAAGGAAACGGAGCATGATGAGTAAGGTGGTGTGGGATGGTAAGGACATGTGTACACCTGGGTAGGGGTCCGTGCCTGGGGAAAGAGGGACGGTGTTTGCGGTGTATTATTTGAAATTGGGGAATTCAGTGTCCATGCAGCTGGGTTGAAATACGAGATGCTGATTCTGAAGTTTGCGTGTGGCTTCACCCTTGCAACACAGGGTGCCACGGACTGAAACATGGATTTCGGAACGGGAAGCGGAGATGGAAACATAGAAAATAGGTGCAGGCGTAGGCGGCTCGGCCCTTCGAGCGTGCACCGCCATTCAATATGATCATGGCCAAAGATCCTAGATGCGGAGCAAGTTAGGCCACTCCTGCGAAATGCAATGGGCTGACGTGTAGTACGCAACGGAGCGGAACATGGGCATTTTTTTGTCCATTTCAGCAACCCGAACCTACGCGACCCGACTCGCAGTGTAATCAACGTTGCGGGGTGGGGGGGGGGGGGGGAACAGTTTGTGTATGTGATATAGGGCTAGATTCATTATTCTGTTAGTTCATAATTCTGTCAATTCTTGTTAAAGAATAAAATTTGATTCTGGTAATTTTCTTTTTTAAATCATTTCTTTTTAATGGCTCATAAGCTGTGTTTGAGGTGATTTTATATTAACCGGAACCTACCCGACCCGATTCGCAGTGTAATCAACGTTGCGTTGTGTGTGTGATATAGGGTTAGATTCATAATTCTGTTCATTCTTGTTAAATAATAAAATGTTTATAAATTTTGATACTGGTAAATTTTTTTTTAAATGATTTTTAAAGCATTTATTTTTAAATGGCTCATATAGAAACATACAAAATAGGTGCAGGAGTAGGCCATTCGGCCCTTAGAGCCTGCACCGCCGTTCATGGCTGATCATATGCTGTGTTTGAGTTGATTTTTGTTGAGTTGACACTTGCACTCTGTAATTCATTCATCTAATCACACTCTTCACAACTGCAGTATTTGGGAAAATAATGGCAATATAAAGATTCCAGTTGCTCTAGCCTTGACATGTTACTTAATGTTTTGTGTCTATGGAGTTGTATCTCAAGAAAAAAATAAGTCTGGTATACCCAAAGGCCAGAGGGTGCAATGAGATCTGTCTGTAATGGGGGGGGGGGGGGGGGGGGGCTAAATTAAGTATTTCACAAAATTAAATGTGTTTAAGCAAGATTTACAAATCATGCACACACATTTACATTTCTTCTGATTTTCATATCCAATGCTGAATTTTATTTTAGACTAGACAAGGGACAACATTAAATAAAAAAGCATTTTACACCTCCCCGCAACTTCACTTTGGCGTCTCGGCCGTGCAGATCCGGGCCAGACTCCGCGCACGCTGTGGAAGGAACATATTTTCGCTTGTATTGTGATTTATTTCTCTTTTTAACGCTGAATGTCTGATAACGACACATCAGCAGCATATGGCACCAATATTGCCACGGGCCGGTTCAAACTCCGCGGCCGGGGGCGGTCGAAGCTGCCAAAGCTGTCGCCCTCCAGTCCAGCGGGCGAAGCTGTTGCCGCGGGAGCTCCGGAAGAACAGGTCACCAAGCTGTGATCTGCGAGCTCCCGACGATGCCGTCCACTGGCTCGTGGCCGAACCTCCAAAGTCGGACCGCCGTCACCGCCGGGACACAGCCTCAGCCCCGTGTTGGGCCATCACCGGCGGGACACAGCCTCAGCCCCGAGTCGGGCCATCACCGCCGGGACACAGCCTCAGCCCCGAGTCGGGCCGCCGCCTCAACCTCGAAAACTGAGGCGGAGGCTGAAGCGGAAGCAAAGATCATATCATTGCTTCCGGAAGCAAGATGGCGGAGACTGGTTGCTGAAATGGGTCCTATAATTACCCATGAATCTGCCTATGACCGCACTACGCGTTTTTCATGGGAGTAGTCCATCTTGCTCCGCTATACGATCTTTGATCATGGCTGATCATCCAACTCAGTATCCCGTACCTGCCTTCTCTCCATACCCCAAGATCCATTTAACCAAAGATTATATAGGAGCAAGATGCGCCACTCAGTGAAAAAGGCGTAGTATCACATGTGTGATGGTCGACGCCATATTAGCGGACCAGAGATGGCGTCAACTATGGCGTCTACATCTTTGGGAAACTAGACTTCTCTATAATCTTTGTCTCTCGATCTCCCACTGTGTAATCCGCTCCAAAGCAGTTTGCAAGCAAAGGTGATAGAGGAGCAAGATGCATTAGAAAGTTATTAGATTTATTTGTAATAGATCTTTACTTACCTCTCGATCCCTCTCTATCCCCTCTCTTCTCGCTATCTCCCTCTCCTCTCGATCTCCCTCTCTTCTCTCTATCGCTCTCACCCCTCTCAATGTCTTTCTCTCCCCTCTCGATCTCTTTCTCTCCCCTCTCGATCTATCTCTCTCCCCTTTCTTCTCGATTTCCCTCTCTCCCTCCCTTCCCTCTGTGTGAGAGTTGGCAGCCCTGCTATGCCCTAGGCCCAAAAGAGGATAGAAATAAATTACATAATGGTCTTTGTAAGAAGATTTTAATAAGCTCGTCTATCTGTCACACCATATATTTATATGAATGTGTGTTTGTGTGTGTCTGTAATTGTGTGCACAGTGTGTGTTAAAGGAATACAAGGGAAGCTGCACAATGCAATGCAAGGGAAACTACGCATAGGTGGGAACTGGGGAGGAAAGATGCGAGGGAAATGGGGGAACAGAGGAAAAGGGAGGGGGAGAGGGAAGGGAGGGAGAGAGAGAGGGAAGGAGGGAAGGGAGAGTGGAGGGGAGGGGGGAGGGAGGGAGATCGAGAGAAGATAGGGGAGAGAGAGATCGAGAGAAGAGGGGAGAGAGAGATCTAGAGGGGAGGGAGAGGGATCGAGAGAACACAGGGGGAGAGAGAGAAGCGAGGGAGAGAGATCGAGAAAAGAGAGGGGAGAGAGGGATCGAGGGGAGAGAGAGAGAGAAGAGAGGGAGAGAGATCGAAAGAGAGCGAGAGAGGGATCGAGAGGAGAGGGAGAGAAAGATCGATAACAGAGAGGGGAGAGAAAGATCGAGAGGGGGAGTGAGAGGGATCGAGAGGAGAGAGAGGGATCGAGAGGTAAGTAAAGATATATTACAAATACATCTAATAACTTTCTAATGCATCTTTCTCCTCTATAATCTTTGCTTAGAACTGTTCTGTAGCTTTGGAGCGGATCACACATGGGGAGACAGTCCGCCAAAATGGCGGCCGTGACGTTCCGTTACGTACTACACAACAGTCCATTGGATTTCCACTGAGTGGCGCATCTTGCTCCTCTATAATCTTTGCCTTTAACCACAAGGGCCACATCTAACTCCCTCTTAAATATAGCAAATGAACTGGCCTCAACTACCTTCTGTGACAGAGAATTCCATAGAATTCCAGAGATTCACCACGCTCTGTGTGAAAAATGTTTTTCTAATCTCAGTCCTAAAATAATTCCCCTTATCCTTAGACTGTGATACCTTGTTCTGGAATTTCGCAACATCGGGAATAATCTTAGTGCATCTAGCCTGTCCAACCCCTTAAGAATTGTTCCTATAAGAACCCCCTCAATCTTCTAAATTCCAGCGAGTACAAGCCGAGTCTATCCCGTCTATCTTCATATGAAAGTCCTGACATCCCAGGAATCAGTCTAGTGAACCTTCTCTGCACTCCCTCTACGGCAAGAATGTCCTTCCTCAGATTAGGAGCCCAGAACTGTACGCAATGCTCCAGGTGTGGTCTCACCAAGACCCTGTACAACAGCAGTAGAACCTCCCTGCTCCTATACCCAAATCCTATTGCTATAAGTGGCAACATACCATTCCCTTTCTTCACAGCCTGCTGTACCTGCATGCCCACTTTCAATGACTGATGCACCATGACACCCAGGTCTTGTTGCTTCTCCCCTTATCCTAATCGGCCACCATTCAGATAATAGTCTACTTTCCTGCTTTTGGTACCAAAGTGGATAACCTCACATTTATCCACATTATACTGCATCTGCCATGCATTTGCCCACTCACCCAACCTATCCAAGTCACATTCCAGCCTCCTAGCATCCTCCTCGCAGCTAACACTGCCCTCCAGCTTCATGTCATTGCAAACTTGGAGATGTTGCATTCAATTCCCTCGTCCAAATCATGAATATATCTTGTATATAGCTGGGTTCCAGCACAGAGCCTTGCGGTACCCCACTAGTCACTGCCTGCCATCCTGAAAGGACCCGTTTACTCCTACTCTTTGCTTCCTGTCTGCCAGCCAGTTCTCTATCCACGTCAATACTGAACCCGAAATGCTGTGTGCTTTAAGTTTGCATACTAATCTCGTATGTGGGATCTTGTCGAAAACCTTTTGAAAGTCCAGATATAAAACATCCACTGGTTCTCCCTTATCCACTCTAATAGTCTTATCCTCGAAAAATTTTATACGATTCGTCAGACATGATTTACCTTTCATAATGTCTAGTGATTTTCACCACTTTTCCAAATGTGCGGCTATCCCATCTATAATAACAGACTCTAGCAGTTTCCCCACTACCGATGTTTAGACTAACTGGTCTGTAATTCCCCATTTTCTCTCTCCCTCCCTTTTTTTAAAAAGTGGGGTTACATTAGCTACCCTCCAATCCTCAGGAACTACTCCAAATCTAAAGAGTTTTGAAAAATTATCACTAATGCATCCGCTAATTCTGGGGCTACTTCCTTATGTACTCTGGAATGCAGCCTATCTGGCCATGGGGATTTATCGGCCTTTAATCCATTAAATTTACCTAACATCACTTCCCG
>OY740823.1:3988231-4045731 GCA_963514005.1 Raja brachyura | reverse complement strand
AGGAAGGAAGGAAGGAAGGGAAAGGAAGGAAGGAAGGAAGGAAGGAGAGGAAGGAAGGAAGGAAGGAATGAAGGAAGGAAGGAAGGAAGGAAGGAAGGAAGAAGGAAGGCGGAAGGAAGGAAGGAGGAAGGAAGGCGAGGCTGGAGGGAGGGCGGAGGGAGGGAGGGATGGAGGGAGGAGGGGAGGGAGGTGAGGGAGGGGGAAGTAAGGAAGGAAGGAAGGAAGAAGGAAGGAAGGAAGGAAGGAAGGAAGGAAGGAAGGAAGGGAGGAAGGAAGGAAGGAAGGAAGGAAGGAAGGAAGGAAGGAAGGAAGGAAGGAAGGGAAGGAAGGAAGGAAGGAAGGAAGGAAGGAAGGAAGGAAGGAAGGAAGGAAGGAAGGAAGGAAGGAAGGAAGGAAGGATTCGGATCAATGAATGGAGAGTGCACATGCTGAAGAGCACAATTTTAGTCTTTAAGTTTAGTTTAATTTAGTTTAGTTACACCGCGCCAGCGGACCCTTCGGCCCACCAAGGCCGCACCGACGAACGATCCCTGCGCATTAACTCTAGTCTGCACACACTTGGGACAATGTTATATTTAGATTAAGCGAATTAACCAACAATCCTGTAAACATTTGGGAGGAAACCGAAGAGCTTGGATGAAACCCATGCAGGTCACGGGGAGATCTTACAAACCATCTTTGGTACAAACCAAGGCTCCTCTAGTATATTTGCTGCAAACCCCGTACAGGCATTTACCCGCAGTCAGAATCGAACCTTCAGGATCCGAGGTCTTCCGGAGGTGTCGGAACCCTTCTGTAGGTACCGTTGGGAAGCAGAAGCCAGAGCCTCGCGGGTCGGAGCCTCGTGGATCGGAGGCAGAGCTTCACAATCGCCGAAGCCCGCGACCAACGGCCCTCGAGTCTGCGGAGCCCCCTGGCGGGGAGCCTGCGCCGACGCCACTGAGGCGTCTGGGGAGAACCCGGCGAGTGGTCGGTTTGGCGGTCGATGATGGCGCCGAACGACGGTCGAGGACTGCCTTGTGGAAGTGAGGGGGAAGGAAGGAAGGAAGATCCAGCGTGGGGCACCGCCCGGTGGGAAGAGCATTGGGGACCCGGCGTGGGGGGACCGCTGTGAGGAGCGGGAGAGAAGGATAACAAAGCGGGATCTGGCGCGAGGTTACTTATTAACTTTTAAGCGCCCTTTTGCTGTGACATGCCACATTTGGCAATAAAGTATTCAATTCAACCTGGGTGTCTGGCGCTATAAGGCAGCAACTCTACTACTGCGCCACCATGCCGCCATTAATGTATTAAAGGAATATATTGAAGGAAAGTACAAGCATAATATGGAGAAAATAACAATAAAGTAACAATAAAAAATAACATGTCTGCGTATTCGTGTCAGCTGTCTGCACTGGCTGGCACCGGCACACAACACGGTTCAATCCCTTTATCTCCCACATCTCTGGGTGAAGTGGGAGTGGCGGCGCTGCCCTGGCAGCAGCGGCTCGCCTGCAGTCCACCTGTTTTTTTCTTATTTGTTGTTGTTTTCTTGTCTTGTTTTAGCACTAATTTGAGTTATTATGTTGTGTATGTGTGTGGGACGGGTGGGAGAAACGTGTTGGTCTCTTCCTTTTTTCGGGGACGCGACTTTTCTTGTCGTTTCTCCCGCCTCCGTCTCCGTCTCCGCTGAGGCCTAATGGCGGAGCTGACAGCCTCCAACTGCGACCGACCTCGAGGCTCCGGAGGCAGAGCCAGCCAGGACTTACCAGCGCGAGGCTGGTCGACTTCGGGGCTGCGGCGGGTTCAGGCATTCCGGCGTTCCGGCAGCCCGACTCGGAGCTGTGGCAGCTTTCCGGTGGGCGTGGCGGCAGCGACTTAGGAGGTTCGACTTAGGAGGTTCGGGCCCCGTGGTCGACGTCGTCAGGAGCTCGCAGGTTACAGGTTGGTGACCTGTTTTTCCCGGAGCTCCCGCGGCAACAGCTGCGTCCGCTGGACTGGAGGGCGGCAGCTTCGACCGTACCGGGCCGTGGAGTTGAACCGGCGTGTTCGCGGAGCGCGGTCCAGCCGCGGGACTTATTTACATCACCCGGTGCGGTCACAACATCGGAGGCCCGGGCCGCCTCAGCGCAGAGGAAGGCAAAACAAGAAGGGAAGAGACAAAGACAAGATTTTTGCCTTCCATCACAGTGAGGAGGAGTCTGGTGAACTCACTGTGGTGGATGATAAATATGTGTTTTTTGTGTGTTTTGTTATTTACTATATATATGACAGCAGGCAACGAAATTTCGTTCACACAGGGTCTGAATGGCAATAAAGTTTTCCATGATAATCAATCTCTCTCCCTCTGGAGAACATCTGCTCTAATGGTAGAAGCATGCACTTATGTAATAACCTTAATCTCCAATAGACAATAGGTGCAGAGAAGGTGCTGGCCCTTCGACCCACCACCGCCATTCAATGTGATCATGGCTGATCATCCCCAATCAGTACCCTGTTCCTGACTGCTCCCCATATCCCCTGACACCGCTGTCTTCAAGAGGCCAATCTAGCTTTCTCTTGAAAGTATCCAGAGGAGAACCAGCCTCCACCGCCTTCTGAGCAGAGAATTCCACAGACTTACAACTCTCTGTGAGAAAAAGATTCAAGATTCAAGATTCAAAATTCAAGAGAGTTTATTGTCATGTGTCCGAGGAAGGGACAATGAAATTATTGCTTTGCTCAGCACAACAGCATATAGTAGGCATGAATACAGAACAGATCAGTGTGTCCATATACCATTATATAAATATATATACACACACGAATAAATAAACAGATGAAGTGCAAAATAAACAGAGAATGGTCTATTAATGTTCAGAGCTTTGTTTGAATTGACTTTAATAGCCTGATTGCTGTGGGGAAGCAGTTATTTCTGAACCTGGACGCTGCAGTCTTCGGGCTCCTGTACCTTCTACTTGAAGGTAGCCGGGAGATGAATGTGTGGCCAGGGTTGTGTGGGTCCTTGATGATGCTTCCAGTCTTTTGGGGGCAGCGTCCGCGGTAGATCCCTCGATGGTAGAGAGGTCAGATCCAATGATGGACTGGGCGGTGTTCGCTACTTTTTGTAGTATTTTGCTCTCCTGGCCGCTCAAGTTGCGAACCAACCCACGGTGTAACCGGTCAGCATGCTCTCTACTGTGCACCAGTAGAAGTTAGAGAGTCCTCATTAACATACCGACCTCTGTAATCTTCTCAGAAAGTAGAGGAGCTGTTGTGATTTCTTTATAATTGCATCAGTGTTCTCGGACCAGGAGAGATCTTCAATGATGTGCACGCCCAGAAATTTAAAGCTCTTGACCCTTTCCACCATCGACCGGTTGATATAAATGGGACTGTGGGTCCCCATCCTACCCCTTCCAATGTCCACAATCAGTTCCTTGGTTTTGCTGCTGTTGAGGGCCAGGTTATTGTGCAGCACCATTTGGTCAGTCGGTCGATCACTCTTCTACACTCTGACTCGTCCCTATCAGTAATACGTCCCACAACAGTGGTGACGTCAGCGAACTTGATGATGGTGTTCGCACTATGACCGGCTACGAAGTCATGAGTATAGAGTGAGTACAGCAGGGGGGTGAGCACGCAGCCTTGAGGTGCTCCCGTGCTGATTGTTATCGACTCTGACACATTATCACCAATACGAACAGACTGTGGTCTGTGAGGAAGTCGAGGATTCAATTGCAGAGGGATGCGCAGAGACACAGTTCTGTGAATGTGGTAACCAGCTTGGAGGTGATGATTGCATTAAATGCCAAGCTGTAATCAATAAACAACAGCCTGACATATGATTTTTTGTTGTCCAAGTGGTCCAGAGCGGAGTGGAGGGCCAGCGAGATCGCATCCGCCATTGATCTGTTGTGGCGGTAAGTGAACTACAACGGGTCCAGGTTTTTGGCGAGGTAGGAGTTGATTTGCGCCATGATCAACCTCTCAAAGCCCTTCATCACCACAGGCGTTAGTGCCACTGGTCTATAGTCATTGAGGCACATCACCTTATTCTTCTTGTGCACCTGTATAATTGATGCCCTTTTAAAGCAGGTGGGGCCTTAGAAGTGAGAAGTTGAAAATGTCCGTAAAATCTCCAGCCAGTTGGTCAGCACATGTTTTTACAACATGGCCGGCTATAATCAGGTCCAGGAGCTTTTCGAGGATTCACCCTGTGAAGGATTTTATGACGTCAGTTTCTGTAACTGTGACTGAAATACCATCACAGCGAATGGGGGCTCGAGAAGGCACATCAGTGTTCTCTCTATCAAAGCGTGCATAAAACGCATCGAGCTGGCCAGGGAGTGATGTTTCGCCGACATTCGAGCTGCCTCCTGATTTCACCTTGTCGGAGGCTATTGCATTCAGGCCCCGCAACTGCTGCCGAACATCTGTCTCATCCTCCAGCTTGGAGCAGAATTCCCATTTTGCATTTTTGATGGCCTTACCAAGGTCGTATCTGGATTTCTTCTGGACCACTGTATCATCAGACCTGAATGCCCGGTGTCTGGTCTTCAGAGGAGTGTGGATCTCAAAGTTAATCCAAGGCTTCTGATTGGGAAACACTGGGAAGGTGTTCGTAGGGATGCAGTCCTCCACACATTTCTTCATGAATTCTGCAACGACTGTGGCATACTCGTTCAGGTCCGTTGCCGAGTCCCTGAACATTGTCCAGTCTACAGACTCCAAACAGTCCGGGAGTTGTTCTTATGCCCCCCCTCCCCCCCGCCCCCTACCCCCCCCCCCCCCCCCCCCCACCCCCGACCAGCCCTTTACACTCCTCACTCTGGGGTGTGCTCTTTAATTGCTGCTGGTAGGCAGGAAGAAGCAGCACCACGGTATGGTCGAAATTACCAAAGTGAGGGCGAGGGATTGAGCGATAGGCATTCTTGATGGTGGTGTAGAAGTGGTCGAGGGTGTTTGGTCCTCTGGTGCAGCAGGTTACATGTTGGTGGAAGTTAGGGAGCGATTTCTCGAGGTTTGCTTTGTTGAAGTCCCCAGCAATGGTATTTACGCCTCGGAGTAAGACATCTGGTGTTCGTTGACCATGGCGTGCAGCTCCTCCAGTGCCAGACGGATGTCTGCTTGGGGTGGGATGGAGACCGCGGTCAGAATGATGGAGCTGAATTCCCTCGGAAGGTAGAAGGGACGGCACTTCACCGCCAGATGTTCGAGGTGTGGTGAGCAGGAGTTGGACAGGACTGCCACGTCTGAGCACCACGCAGAGTTGGCCATGTGGCAGACGCCCCCTCCTCCCCCTTTCCCAGATGCCTGCAGTGGATGGAGAACCCTTCAGGCTGGACTGCTGATTCTGGGAAGCTGGGGGTGAGCCAGGTTTCTGTGAAACAGAACGCTGTGCATTCCCGCAGCTCCCTTTGATAAAGCAGCCTTGCCCTTAAGTCGCCAACTTTATTTTCTAGTGACTGTGCGTTGGCCAGTAGGATAGTAGGGAGAGGAGGCCGAAGTCCCCCTCCGCTTCAGTCTGACCTGTAGTCCTGCTCGACTGCCATGTTTCCGTACTCCATGGAGCCCAACTAGATGTTTGAAGGTAGAGTACTTACGGGTCTCCGCGAGGTCGGGGAATCCCTTGATATCTGGAATTCCCTTGCAATCGGCACCCCCAGCTCTGTTGCTGCTGGGAGATCCAGCCCGACGGCCTCGATTCCGGACTCCCTGAAGGACTCCACGGTGTTCACAGGTAAGGTTCTTGCTGTGCATGCGCGCCTCCGCGAGGTTGGGGATTACCTTCTGAACGGGGGATTCCCTTACGGGCGTTAACATCGGGAGTTCTCAGTAGCGCTAATGCATTTAAATGTGTTAGCAGCTCGCTGCTTACGGCCGTTGATTTCAGTGGATTTTCTGATGAGCAGGTGAGTTAATAAATGCTCTTTCTTAATGTTTTTCTTTGTGCCATTCGCAAAATGTCGCCGCAGGTAGGCGCCATCTTAGAACGGTGTTTCCTCCTATCAGTTCTAAATGGCTAACCCCTTATTCTGAAACTGTAGTCCCCCTGGACTCCCCCAACACGTGGGAACATGTTTCCTGTCTCTAACGTGTCCAAACCTTTAATAATCTTTTGTGTTTCAATAAGATCCCCTCTAACCAGTTCGAAGTCTATTTCCATTCGCGTTTGGATGTTGGCCTTTCTTCAGTACCTCTCGGTGAGCCTGCATTCGAGTCATTTCCATTTCTGAGCCTGCTGACAAAGTGTTTATATTGCAAGGCGTGCGTACCTGAGGCAAAATAAATAGAATGCTATAAAGCAGACGGGACCGTACATTAAGAGAAGTAAGGAGCTGTTTTTAAACGGTTTCCCCCTCTGACTCCCCCTGACTCAACTCTGACTCAACTTTCGCACGGGCTTCAGCCAATCAGTTCTTCTCCCTGTGTCTCTTTGTTGCTGCTTGTTCAAAATCCTGGTACGCTCTGGACTAGGAAACACTTGGACGAGGAAACACTTTTTTTGAGTTGTGAGTGTGGAATTCTCTGCCTCAGAGGGCGGTGGAGGCCGGTTCTCTGGATACTTTCGAGAGAGAGCTAGGTGGGGCTCTTAAAGATAGCGGAGTGTGGGGATATGGGGAGAAGGCAGGAACCGGGTACTGATTGGGAATGATCAGCCATGAATTAACATTGAGTGGCGGTGCTGGCTTGAAGGGCCGAATGGCCTACTCCTGCACCTATTGTCTATTGTCTAAGAATAACGAGTGCAAAAGGATTGAGAGCACTCTCTGTTGTTACATGTGTGGAGACATGAAGCCATAAAATACTCAAGCAGGATCTACGGTCTGTTGGAGGGAATTGTGTGTTTGACCTCCAGCCTGAATCTGGCTTTCACCTCGGTACCAGTGACCCTGCTAACTACGGCTCAAATCGAGAGAGCATACAGAGAAAATCTCGTCTCGTTTAGATGGGTTTCTCAAAACAGTCGGTTTAAACAAGTCCTTAACACCACATACTGGGAATCCATTTGAGAGGACCCAATGCGTTTCCCTGAGTCACTGCACTTTCACCCTTTTAGGTTCCGCGAATCAGTGGCTACATGCAGATTTTACCATTTTATAATAGGCCATCTGTGAAGAACATTTCTGTGTCGTCTTTCTTGTTCCTGTCTTCTTTCTTTCTCTCCTAACTGTTTCCTGTTATTCTGAAAATGATTCTTCAAACTGTCTGACAAATGGTCGTAATGCAAAACTTCTCTTAATATACGGTCAGTAAGTATATTGGCCCCGTCTGCTTTATAGCATTCTATTCATTTTGCCTCAGATACGCACGCCTTGCAACTTAAACACTTTGTCAGCAGGCTCAGAAATGGAAAGGACTCGAATGCAGGCTCACCGAGAAGTACTGAAGGAAAACTAAAATTCCAAACGCGAATGAAACTGAACGCTATAGACGTGGAACTGACAGAACTCAGAACTGCTCAGGAACCGACAGAATGCAGAACTGGTTATGATATCGGGTTGGTGATGATACCATACAATAGATTAGGGGAGCAGATTAAACGCAGCTGTTACTTATAAAAGTTTAGGGGACGAGTGTGGAAAGAGTCTCGCGTGTCTGGACGCGTGGCAAGTGTGACAGGAGCCCCTCTCACGCGGACGCTTCCTGACCTTCTCTTTACTGGGTCTGGATACTGCTACTGAAAGTCATGGATCAGGGAAGGGTCCACGATGTCACGGGCAGGAATCCAGCTCTTCCCCTCTGGACCGTCGCCCACCCTGTCAATCAGGCACTGGATCCCTCCAGCACGCCGCCGGAACTTCAGCAGTTGCTTCACTGTGTACACCAGACCACCATCAATGTTGCGGGGTGGCGGAGGCAGCAGAGGGGCGGGAGACAGGGAGCTGGAGAACACAGGCTTAACCCGGGATACGTGGAAGGTGCGGTGAATCCGCATCGGCCGGGGCAGTCTAAGGCAGATAGCGGAGCGGTTAATGATCTTGAGAATCGCGAATGGGTCATTAAACCGGGGTGCGAACTTACGGGACTACACGCGGAGGAGGAGAACTCGGGTAAACGGCCACGCCCTCTGACCAGGGCGTGGGGTCCCGTGATGATCCGCCAGTTGCCTGTACCTGGAAGTAGTGCGGAACATGGCAGAACGGGCCTCCTTTCAGGTCTGAAGACCGCGGCGCCCAAACTCCTGGGCAAAGAAAACGGAGACCTCCTCCTCTTGATCTGGGAACAAAGGTGGCTGATAACCAGGGGAACAGTGGATTGGAGCCAGACCGGTGCCAGAACTGGGCAGAGAATTGTGGGCACATTCGATTCATACCAATTTGATAGACCTTGCAAATGAAATATAGCCCAAACGAATAGTTGCATCTCAAGCCGGGTGTTGAGCAGCCAGATTGTTGTCTCTGTGTCAATGTCTGCCAGGCCCTGAGCTCCATTTGGTGGAGCTTTATCTATTGAGAACAGTCGGAACTATGAGTGTGCGAAGTCTACGGTATTAAAGGCTGATGAATTAGTTCCAGAGCCGTACCGGCAGACGTTCCGGCGTTTTAGGAAGTTTGATAGTCAGACTTATGTGGAGTTTATTTGGAAGAAGGCAGGTGGTGCGCTTATCAAGGAGTGTAGGATTTTAAGCTGCTGCGGGCCTTGATGATTATGGAAGACTTTAAGAACTGTCCTCCTGAGAGGGTTGCTACTTATCTTAATGAGCAGAAGGTGATGGAGGTGTCAAATTCCGCGGTGTTAGCAGATGAGCATGTATTGACTCATAAAATTGAGTTTGTTGGGCGATCCTACAGTATTGGTGCACGGCCGGTTTAATCGTGGTGGTGTCGCCGGTGGCAGTGTCAAAGCTGTTTCTGTGCCATAACGAAAGTGTCAGCACAGGGATACAGGGGGAGGTCCGAGCTGATAAGTTTGACGGCGATCCCAGGACTAAGGAAGGTCCTGTGTGCTACTATTGTAAAGAGAGCGGACACATCGTAAAGTCGTGTCTCGTCCTGCACAAGAAAAATGCAAAGTCTGTAGTTTTGGTTGGTGCACAAAAAAACACCTGTGGTTCCTGGGATGTATGCGTCTGATGAGTGTAGTAATTATTCTGCGTTCATAACGAAAGGTTTTGTTTCTCTAGAGGATGCGGGTCAGAGAGTTCCAGTGTCTATCTTGCGGGATACTGGTGCTACTCAGTCCTTTATGTTGGATAGTGTACCGCCGTTTTCCGTGGTTGTCATCGGTTGGGTCCAGTGTCCCTGTGGTCGGATTCGGGTTGGGTGAAATAGCTGCCGCGGGTATTCGATTGGAAACTTTCCTGAAATGACCAAAGAGGTAGTTTTAATCAGGGTTTACTGCTGGACCATTGAGAACGGGTTATCTCCCAAATATATTGTCTGTCCCCATCACTGTTTGAACTCATCCGTCCATTACCTACCCAGAGGATTGTCTGTAGATTATTGATCGCTGTGGATTATGTAAATTCCGTGATGTGTGCCATCCCGTATTTGGCCATCCTTTTGTTTATGGAAACCACGTTCATTGCCTAGATCATTAGCGGAAATGAGTCGGTGAGTCAAGCGAATATTTGGTAAACGTGTCGTTTGGATGCTCCGGGAATATGCTGGTTCCCCAGTCTTGGTGTTCCTCTGATCGCTCACACTCAGAAATTATATTTACTGCAAAATTAACCTTGGAGTTCAAAGAAAGAAGTGTGTTGACGGCATTGGAACTGACTGAGTCGGGGTACCCGCCGAGCAGTGTTTAAATTATTTAATCGACTTTTCCTGGGAATATACACTAATTTGAACAAGCTAATGCAAAAATGGGATTAGCAGTACCCAACTAAATGCCCCGTGTTTGCAACAAAGCTACTGTTGGAGACTGTGCGGTAACATAAGTGGGAACATCGGAGAGGAGTATCGCAGCTATTAGAGCATCAGCCCTATGACGCTACAGACCATGGTTCAGTCCTCACCTCGCCTGCTGGCTTGTGGACTTTGCGATGTCTCTGTGACCACTTGGACTTGAGCGAAAGTTTCCGTTATGTCCCACCTTCCAGTGACAAGCAATGTAGAAGTTGTGCGACCTCTGTGAATTCCCCCGATTATGCCGCTTAATTTCGACTTGTGGGGAAGAGCTCTGGGATTAATCCAATATATGGAGAATATAATCAATGTCAGAATAGTGTAAGTAGATGGTTGATGCTCAGTGTAGTCACAATGGGGTGGGGGGGGGGGGGGGGGGGGGGCAAGCCTGTTTGCGAAATGCATTTCAACAGGTCTGATACTAGTATTTGATTATGATGCTTTAAATGCTCCAGCTTGTCATCATTTTTCAGCGTTTAATTAATCTCATCAGTCGAGCAAGGGGATATTTTAACACAGTCAACAATTGCTTTCTAAACATAGTCTGTGTCACCGCATATATGCACGTGTTTGTGCAACTGCTAAGTAATTGAAGCATAAATCCTATTTCCAATACAAATGTAGGAACGTAAAGAGCACTATGTCCCAAATACCACATACGTATACTCATTACATACAAAGAAAATATCGACCATAACAGAATGAAATTTCCGGAGATTAATAGCAACAATATCACGGATTTCCTTCGACTCATCATTTCGGGATCACAAGGGCCCTTCTCACTTGTATGGTCCCGTAGTCTCCTGCGGGCTCCGCTGACCACTAAAATGTGTCTAACTGTCAAAGCATTGAGCAGCAGAATCAATACAAACGCGACACCGGGGGTGAGAATGTAATGAAGAAACTCAATCGTTGTCCAGGTCAGTGAGACCATTGCACGCACTTCCATGTAACAAAACCAGGGAGTATTCGCCAATCTGTACCAAGCTGTGTACATAAAGTACCAGTAAACATTCTTGGCACAGCTGAGTGCACTCACCGTGCCCAGAACCACAGCCGCTGTTTTCTCGGTGCAATATTCATGCTTCAGCTTTTGGCAACAGATGGCAACAAATCGGTCAAATGTGAAGGAGACGGTAAACCACACGGAACAGTCGGTCACTGCGTAAAGCAAGACGGCATGGATATTGCACATGCTGATGTATCTCACAAATTTTAATTGATGAGCAATCGGAATCTGTCTCAATATCACGTCAAAGATAATGACCAGTAGATCCGCCGCTGCCATGGCCACCAGGTAGCGGGTCACACAGCTGGAGAGACCACACTTTCCTCGACACAGGACCACAATTGTCACCAGGTTCACTGTGATGAAAAAAGAATAATCATATTTCAAGTGCAAGGTGACTGCAACCTCCCATTATGTGGTTTACATCAGTTAAACGCTGTGAACAAACACACTCTACTCCGATGAAGGTCATCAGCAATTTCACCATTGCATCTGTGTGATTCCGAAAGCAAAGAAGAATGTTATACGTCTCAACGAATAAGGGTTAGTAATACGATATGGGTAATGTACTGCGCATTATGAACATCCATAGCAACATCGCGGTCCGTTTATGTTGTGTGAATGCATGTAGATCACCCAAAACACGTGGTTCCCTATCAGATAGGAACAGAAAATTACATTGGCGTGAATCAGGTTGGCGTTTCCCATGCAGTTGGTAAGTATCGATTAACTTCCATTTTGCAATTCACTCAGATGATGCCTATATTTGACATATCTAAAGGGAATGTGTGATTTCTCGTATCTTTGGGCTTGGAGCAGAGCTGCAATCGACGAAGGGGTAGTGTGATATCAAATGAGTGCACACTTGTCAAGTCACACATAGATCATATGGAAATGGAACAAAGCCCCTTCTCCTAGCATTGCGAAGAGCATCCCACAGAACCACAGTGCGGTGAAATTATCTTTTATAAATGAGGTTTTGTACATCACTCAATCGAACTAAACGGCAAACATGAAATTACATCTAGAACGCAGATTTTAATTCCACAGTAACCACAGAGAAGGTCAGTCGATGCAAAGAGGAGACTGGGGTGATTTAAACAGAAACGTGATTAGGTTCGAGATGGTTAATTATTCCCATTGAGTCTACAGTTATACACGCTCTCCGCTATTCAGCCGATCCTGCTGTGATAATGCAAGCCAGGAAATCACCCAGTGAAAGGCCACTGAATTGAAACATTGGCCGGTACATCTGCTGCCCCACTTACTGATGGGTTTGCTTTAACATTTAATATTTCCACTATCCAACATTTTAGCTGGAACTGGACCATGGGACATAATGGACGCAATAAATCGTGACTGCTCGATGTTTACCAGTACAAAAACCGAGAAGTTGCCGATCTCACTTCGTTTAATCCTGTAAAATGCGATGTTCAAAGTGACACAGCAAGAATGTCTCGCTTTAATAATCCCTCGGCAGAATGCATTCGCAGAATTTGAAATTAAAAGAGGGAGTTTCGTGAGACATACAGCCAGATTATCAATTATGCACTGCGTCAAAGACAGCTCTCCTCACTTACCCGGAACACCGAGAATAGCCAGGATCGGGTAGTATATCTTTTCCATCTCATATATGACTCTAACAATCTGTATTACGGCCATCTCCTTGTCACCGCGTATCCTCCAATGGCATCTAGGTTCAGTCCTTATTTGATTATGGAATGGCTCATTGGAAAGTTTCCCTTATTTGAAGGAAAGCGATTATTCCTGCGGGGCAGTTGTGTGTCATTAGTTACATGTTGTTCACAGTCCCTGAGGAAACCTATTTTTCACAGAGTTGCATAATATTGTGAAGGAGGTACCACGTGCCTATTCAAGTCATGCTCCATAAAGCTGAACATTTGTTCGGAGAAAATAAATATTCACCCACAAGTATTCACCCGTCATCGCTATTTCTGCAAACCGTTCTTCTGACAACCTCAGCCGATTGGACTTTACCTGCCAAAGTTAAATCAAATCCTAAATATCTACATGGAACGTTGCGTTACGAACCCTCTGTTCTCTTTTTGTATGTTTGCTTTCGCCACCTATATTTGTACATGACATCTCCCACATTAATGGCAAGAGGCACATTCAAGAATGCGTTCGTTGTGATTTTTAAGGTCAGAGACGTCCACAGCTCCATCATTAGCAGTTCTTTAAATGCCAGTTCGCTTATATACCTTGCCTCCACATTGGCTACTCCTACACCGAGATTAATATACTTGTTCTGACTATATTGTTAAAGTTAAACGTGATCTCCATGCGTATTTTGAAATAATTGTTAACACTGACTGACTCACGAGATTATTCCTTTAAGTCCCAGCCAGTAGTGGCTAACATACATACAGTCGCAAAGTGATACCGCGTGGAAATAGTCCCTTCGGCCCAACTGGCCAACACCGGCCAACATGTCCCCGCTACACTAGTCACACCTGCCGGCGTTTGGCCCATATCAATCTAAATCTGTCCTGTCCATGTACCCTTCTCAATGTCTGTTGAACTTTTGAAAAGTCCTTGCCTCAACTACCTCCTCTAGCAGCTTGTTCGATACAACCAGCTTTTGTGTGAAAAGGTACCCCTTAGATTTCTATTAAACCGTTTCTCCTTCACCTAAAACCTAGGTACTCTGATCCTTCATTCGCCGACTCTGGGCAAGGGACTTTGTTCATCTACCCTATCTATTCCTGTCATGATTTTATACACCTGAATAAGAATATCCCTCATCCTACTTAATCTCCCTGTAACCCACACCATCTAGTCCCGGCAACATACTAGTAAATCGTCTTATACCCTGTCTCGCTTGTCAACGCTTTCATATAACATGGTGCCCAGATATGAACAAATACTCGACATGCTGCCTCACTCACGACTTATACGGCTGCAACATGACCTCTCAACTTCTATACTCAATTCTCTAACTGATGAAGGCTAATGTGCCGAAAGGCTTTTCGACCACCCTATCTACCTGCGATTGTACGTTCGGGAACCATGCATCTGGACTGCTGCATCCCTCGGCTCCACAACACTCCCCAGAGCACTACCATTCACCGTGTATGCCCTGCCCATGTTAGACTTCCCAAAATGCAATACTTCACATTTATTTCTATTAAATTCCCATCAACCAGTCCTCAGCCCAACTGACCAATCAAGACTTTGATCAAGGTCAAGACAGCTTGCTTTACCTTGCAGTTAACATTATTCGCTTATCATGTATGTATGCATTGTATGCATTTCACAACCATTCTCACTATCTGTAAAACTACTCTCATTTGGATCAACAGCAAACTTGCTATTCTTGCCATGTATGTACTTATCAAAATCATCGAAAGATGTCAAACAGTAAATGGCCCAGCGACGAACCCTGACGCACACTACTAATCACAGATCTCCTGTCATACAGGCAACATTCCACCATTACCCTCTGCTTCCTTCCATGAAGCCAATTAGCTGCCCGTAACATGTGACACGTTTAATTTCGACCTGAATCGGTGTCGCCATGGGCTGTCCGTAGGGACGAGTTCTCGTTCCAAATCGCCATCAGGGAAATACCAATGAAATGTGATTGGTTTCAAATCGAAAGATTCATAATTCAATCGAAAGGTCGTTCCCGTGCATGCAAACATAATATATTACCGCCTGATTTTCTCTTCCGTTTGTGAACAATCCAGTAGATGAAAAGATTTCGCGTCAAATGCCAAATACACCAGTTTGTGTTCTCGTGATTGGCTTAAACAGAGGGGTGGGAGATTGCAATATTCACGTGGGCTGCCCTGTTTGGGCGAATGCAGTCAACCTGGAGTGCACAATCAAATAAGATCAAATAGAACAAGTTGTCCTACAACCTCAGGCTGTGCACGCCATACGCAAGAAGAAGAAGGAGAAGCTCATATAGAATTGGTTTAAGCTAATTTCTGCCCTTATTTGTCTTGTGTGGTGAACAATCCTTCCAGACGCAAAGAGCAGGAGATCAGATTGGTGCAGTCAACCTATTTAATCAGTTGGACACTAATTTCCTTCTATTCTCCTACATTCCACCAACTGAATTGGATTCTAGAATATTACTGCCGATGATAAGCAACGTCCTAGGAATTATTATATTTTAAATCATTGATTCCATGGCTTCTGTTCAACTGCGCCCTTCACTCAAATCTAAATAATAGTCACATCATGAGTTCTCAGCCCCGACCCCTATATGTCCCGTCATTGAGCAAGGACCCACGGACAACATTTGTTTCAAGGTGCCTCGCATTCCCATTAGTTCATCCAGGTGCTACCTCTCATCGACGCATTTTAAACAGTCAAATCAGCCGAACAACACCCAAGTCTTTCAAGTGTGGGAGAAACTGTGGGAACATTGGTGGAATAGACGAGGTTTCAGGGAGAACCCTCAAACTTGGTGGAATTCTCTGCCTCAGAAGGCAGTGGGGAAGTCTGTGTTGTGAGTGGATTTTTTTTTTCTCTTCCCTTTGTGGTGACATTTATGCCCAGGGTTTGGCTGGTGCTTTGGTCCTGACATTTGATATGAATTTTAAAGTGGATGACTTTATCGAGGCTCCTAGTCGGGAGTTGTTTGACAAATGTACGAAGGAGCAATTGTTAGTGCTGGCAGAGAGCTATAAGGTGTCTGTTGATAAGCATTCGAGGAAAAAGGCTATAAAGTTGGTGTTGTGGTCTTAGTTGATGAGGAGTGGGGTATTGCCTACTGAGGCAGGCAGTCCTCTAGCTTCTACACAGCCTGGTCAGGAAATGGGGGACCTCATTCCATTGAAGGAGTTAGCCTTAAGAGAGAACGAGCTTGAAATGAAAAAAAGGAGAGGGCCTTCACGCTTGAAATGAAAAATGAGGAGAGGGCCTTCGCGCTTGAAATGAAACACCTCGAGATACGGGAGAAGGAATTGAATGCCCCCCGAGTTCCTTCTGGGGAAAGGGAGTTTGATTTGAGCAAGAACATCCGCCTGGTTCCCCCGTTTAATTAGAAGGATGTGGACAAGTATTTCGCAGTGTTTGAATGGGTGGCTACGTCCTTGAAGTGGCCTAGGGACATGTGGGCCTTGCTATTGCAGTGTGTCCTTGTGGGTAAAGCATGGGAGACCTACTCGTCTTTATCTCTTGACAACAGTCTGGACTATGAGCGTATTAAGTCGACGGTATTAAGGGCTTATGAATTTGTTCCAGAGGCGTACCGGCAGAAGTTCCGGCACTTTCGGAAGTTCGAAAATCAGACTTATGTGGAGTTTGCTTGGGAGAAGGAGGCACTTTTTGACAGGTGGTGCGCTTCTCTTGGAGTGAAGTATTTTAAGCTGCTGCGGGTCTTGATGATTATGGAAGACTTTAAGAACTGTCTCCCTGAGAGGGTTGCTGCTTACCTTAGCAGAAGGTGACGGAAGTGTCTAAGGCCGCGGTGTTAGCAAATGAGTATGTATTGACACATAAAATTGAGTTTGTTGGACGATCCGATAGTTTTGGTGCACGGCGATTTAATCGTGGTGGTGTCGCCGGTGGCAGTGTCAAAGCTATTTCTGTGCCTGCAAGTGTCAGCACAGTGACACAGGGGGAGGTCCGAGCTGATAAGGTTGATTGAGATCTCAGGACTAAGGAAGGTTATCTGTGCTACTATTGTAAAGAGAGCGGGCACATCGTAAGGTCGTGTCCCGTCCTGCACAAGAAAAATGCAAAGCCTGTGGTTTTGGTTGGTACACAAAAAGCACCTATGAGTGTAGTAATTATTCTGTGTTCATCACGAAAAGGTTTGTTTCTCTAGAGGATGGGGGTCATAGAGTTCAAGTATCCATCTTGCGTGATACTGGTGCTACTCAGTCCTTTATATTGGATAGTGTACTGCCGTTTTCTGGGGAGTCATCGGTTGGGTCCGGTGTTTCTGTGGTAGGATTCGGTTTGGAGGACATGCCAGTGCCTTTGCATACCGTGAACCTCGAGTCCGAGTTGGTTTCAGGCCGGGTAACTGTTGGGTTACGGCCGTGTTTTCCTGTTGCGGGAGTTTCCATGATTTAGGGAAATGACTTGGCAGGAGGTAGGGTTGGCATGATGGACCTCTGGGTGGACATTTGGGGGTCAATAAGACGTATGCCCGTATCTTATGGAATTTTTTTGGCCAGGGTTGAAAAAGGACGTGAAGCAGCACTGTAGGTGTTGTCACATTTGCCAGGTGGCAGGAAAGCCGAACCAATCAATTGTTCCTGCGCCTTTATATCCGATCCCCGTGGTCGGGGAGCCGTTTGAACGGATTCCAGTTGATTGTGTGGTTCCTCTACCTAGGACAAGGGTGGACAACAATTTTTATTGACAATTATGTGTGCATCTACCCGCTTTCCGGAGGTGGTCCCTTTGCGTAACATTACTGCCCATGACTATGTGAAGTCTGTCACTAAGTTTGTTTCGTTGTTCGGTTTCCCAAGGTGGTGCAGAGTGACCAAGGTTCCAACTTCATGTCAACGGTTTTTGGTCAGGTAATGAAGTTGTTGGATATTGAGCATTGTCACTCCAGTGCGTATCATCCTGAGAGCCAGGGAGCACTCGATCTCTTTCACCAGACTTTGAAATCTATGTTGAGGACTTACTGCCTGGAGTTTGAAAAAGACTGGGATGAGGGGGTTCATCTAGTTATGTTTGCGGTGCGTGAGGTCGTGCAGAGTCTTTAGGGTTCGGTCTTGCTGACCTGGTGTTCGCGCATACGGTTCGTGGTCCGTTGAGGTTCCTGAAGGAGAAATGATTGCAGGAGATTTCAAAACGTAGTATTTTAGACCACGTCTGTACTTTTAGGTCTAGACTACAGAGGGCATGCGAACTGGCAATGGATAATCTTGCTACTGCAAAGTCTAGGATGAAGGGCTTGTTCGACAGGAACGCTTCAAGTATGATTTTTTCTCCAGGTGACAAGGTCTTGGTGTTGTTGCCTATTCCTGGTTCCAGTCTGCAGGCTCGGTATAGTGGTTCCTATCAGGTGGTTAAGAAGGTTGGTGCAAGGGATTACGTTATTGGTACCCCTGAACGGAGGCGTAAGACTCAGCTCTGTCATGTCAACATGCTGAAGCAGTACCATGAGCAGGAGCATGTACGGGTTGATGGGGAGGTGCTGTGTCCTTCGGTTTTGTCTAAGCCAGTTTTGGCTGTAGCAGTGCTGCCCCCTGACACGGGTGGTGATGTGGGTGTGGCACAGTTGTCTGTGGCAGTGACGCAGGGAAAGTTGTGCAACTCTGAAGCGTTGGGGTCGCTTCCCTTGCAGTTGTCTAATTTGTCTGAAAGTCAGCGGGATGATCTGCTTCCTTTGTTGGGGTCAAATGGGTCACTGTTCTCGGATGTGCCTTCTCAGACGTCTGTGCTGCAGCATGACATTGACGTGGCCGATGCTGCGCCAATTAAACAGCATCCGTATCGGGTCAATCCTGACAAGCGTCAGCGCCTAAGAGGCCTGGTTGACTATATGCTGAAGCATGCAATTGCTGAACCTAGTTGTAGTCCGTGGAGTTCTCCGTGTCTACTGGCTGCGAAGGCTACTGGGGAGGACAGGCTTTTGCACGGACTTTCGTAAGGTGAATGCTGTAACTAAGCCGGATTGCTATCCTCTTCGGGGGTTACACAAAAAGCTGGAGAAACTCAGCGGGTGCAGCAGCATCTAAGGAGCGAAGGAGATCGGACCACGGATGGAGGATCGAGTGGATCATGTGTGAAGTGCATCTTTTGTGTCTGGATTGGACTTGCTAGAAGGATATTGGCAAGTTCCTTTGTTACTGAATAGTTTCTTCCGAAGCTTATTCAGTATCTTTGGATGGGGGTGTTAGGTTCTTCCCCATCCCCCCTCCGGTATTTTGTTGCAGGGTTATGTCTATTTAGGCAGGATTATAGTCTCCAGTTCGACGGCCCATTGCGAAGCTGGCTGGAGCACTGTTATATTTATTTGTTAGCCGATTCTGGTCCCTGACCGTGTGGTTTGAATCGGGTTCGGGTTTTGGCTTAGTATAACAAAATTAAATACTGTTTTTTTATCTTAAACTTGACCCTGGTTTTGATTTGCTACGCGACTCTGAGGAACATGCCTTCGGGAGTCGTAACAACACGACATTAAAATGGGTGGTATTTTGGATGGCGAAGATGGTTGACAAAATTGCAACCGGATCATGAAAAATCTTCCTGGCCTTGGAAAATCAAGAACCAGAAGACATATCTGAAGGTGAGAGTGGTAAAATGTAATAGGAACCCAACAGCTGGTTTCTTTGCATAGAGCGTGGTGGGTATATGGGAAGAGCTGCCATGGGAAGTAGCTGCCGCATGTTTCAAACGAAGGTAGGTGTGGCTCGCGTATACGCGGCGTTCTGGTTGGCATGGACAAGGTGGGCAAAAGTGCTATGTTCCGTGTGGTATGACTGTAAATCTATGTCACTCTGTCAGGTGACGTTTCTATTCGGTTTGCTGTTTCAGACTAGTCGCAGAGGGTGAGAGAAAGCACGATAAATGATGAAGACAGGACAAATGTTGGCAAGTTATAGGCGGATATAGGTGAGGGATTTGATTGGCGGATGAATGGACACAATCTCGAATTGAAAAAGGAGTCAAACGTGTATTGGGACAGTGGTGTGCCTGGAAATCTAGAGTATGCGATATAGGTGGACGATGATGGGGGAATGGCGAAAGAGGGGACGGGAGAAACGGGTGAGGTTCAGGGAGGGGGTCCCAGGGAGATATCATCTAAAATTGTAGATTTCAAAGTTCATACCGCTGTCCTGTGATCGACCCAAGCGGATTCTGAGGTACTGTTCCTCCAGCTTGCGTGTAAACTTATACTGGCAATGATGAACCCCCAGGACAGAAAGGTCTGTATGTGAAAGGTAACGGGATGTCAAAATGGTGAGCAACCGAGAGTTCGAGCAGGCCTCGGCTGTCAGAGCATCACAACGATGCGATGCAACTCTTAGTCCCCCCCCCCCCCCGTCCCCCCAGACCTATGTTGGACACATGGAGCAGCAGTAACGTATTCTGGAAGAGCTCCAAAATTGTGCGATTTGATGCAGAACACAGGGGCCGATGCCCGTTGGCACAAAAGTCTTTATCTGTCCAGAGTAGCAGACGTTCTCTTTGATAACCTTTTGTCATAATCTCCCAACTCGAGATTTGTGTACTGAAAAGAGAAGTGCTGGAGATAGTTTAATCCCCGAACTGTTTACTCTAGACCTGCTGCACGACCCTTTGTGTCGCACATTGTGTGCAGCACATTGTGTCGCTTTTTTTTAAACCAGCATCTGTAGTTCCTTGCAGTTCCAGTTTTCTACTGTTAAGACCAAAAACAGCAGGTGGTTCAACACAATTTCAACGTGTGCGATTTTTGATACTTCAGCTGACGAAGTATCAAAGAGCAAAGGCGAGGACTGAATTTGCTCTGATAAAATTGCGTGTGTGTGTATGTTTGTGTGTGTGTGTGTGTGTGTGTGTGTGTGTGTGTGTGTGTGTGTGTGTGTGTGTGTGTGTGTGTGTGTGTGTGTGTGTGTGTATATGTTTGTGTGTTTGGGTGTGTGTGTGTGTGTGTGTTTGCATGTGTGTTTATGTGTGTGTGTGTGTGTGTGTGTGTGTGGGTGGGTGTGTGTAATTATAGGTGTGTGTGGGTGGGTGTGTGTAATTATAGGTGTGTGTGTGTGCGTGTCAGAGAGAGAGAGAGACAGAGAGAACGATGGATTTCGGATATGTGTGTAATTGTAGGTGTGTATGTGTGTCTATGTCATTGAGTATGTGAAAAGGGCCACTTACCAGACAGCCTCATGTCGTGAGTCGGCCCATCTGTTCCGAACGGTGGATATTAACCATTCCGTGGTAAGAGCGGTGCATGTACAGTACATTCTTTCAGGATATCGTACAGAGGTTCACCTGTTTCTGGCCGTGATTCCATGCATGAGAAGTAAAACGCAAGGTGGGCAGTCATTTAAAATTTGAATTTAATTTTTTTCAGAGTCTGAGCCAGCTGACCACGCATGCGACCGCGACTCCACAGCGTGCGGTTGGATGGGAACTGATTGCAAAACACGTTGTCTGCCACCTCTCAAAACATGGTGGAACGTGCCCCCCCCCCTGCCTCCACCCCCGGGACTTCCGCCCATGAATAGAGTAGGACTGTCTCTTCCTCGTATACACACCCATATCTATATTACTAAAAGTCTGATTTTGATCGCTTTTGGCTCGATGTGGTGTGATTTCGAAAGAGCGCCGCCGCCTATGGCCGTCATTTTTGGCGACCTAGCTTAGAGCCCCCCTCCCCCTTCCTGGACCGGAGGATTTTTTTCTATCGATGAAAAATAAGAGATAATAATGTTTTTAATTGTTTTGCCATTCTCTCTGTTGTCCCTGCTCGTGGGAGGGACTATAAAACTCGGAAGTCGTGTGCCTCACGCAGTCTCTGCAAGATGGAGGAAGCCAGAGGGTCTCATCTCTCTGACTAACACTAAACACATGTCTACTCAACTGTGGGTGCCCTTAATGTGGTTTGAAAATGAAAATATGGTTGTTGAAGTAAAAATGCACTGCAAAAGGCTGTTTGGGTGGGGTTTTGGGTTGAAGTGGAAATGGACTGCAAATGGCTCTTTGGGTGGGGTTTTGGGTTGAAGTGGAAATGCACTGCAACTGGCTGTTTGGGGGAGTTGGGTTGAAACGGAAATGCACTGCAAATGGCTGTCTGGGGTGGTTTGAGTTGAAGTGGAAATGCACTGCAAATGGCTGTTTTGAGGGGGGTTGGGTTGAAGTGGAAATGCACTGCAAATGGCTGTTTGGCTAAACTTGACAACTTCCTATCTGCACTACATTGATTTTAGATAAAACGCTACCACTTACCGTTGTGATTTTTGGCCATCTTACTCAGTCCCCCTCCGCTGATCAGGTGCAGAGGATTATTCCCATCAATGAATAATAAAAGTGCTATTAATGTTTTACAAATGTTGGGAACCTCTCCTGGGAATCACGCCATGAAGGGCACACCTTTTCCGGTGGGAGGGGGAGGGATTATAAAACCCGGAAGGCTCAGTCTCTGCATGATGGGGGAGGGAAAGGTCACGACTCTGTCTGAGCTGTAAATCAACTGAACACACTGAATGTCAACCAAACTGTGAGTGTGGTGTTTTCAGTGGTTTTATGGTGGTTTTCCCCTGCTTGAAATGGTATGAAAGTGTATTTCAATGTGGTGGCATTGCACCCTCCCTGAAATGGTATGGAACTGCACTTGAATTTGGTGGCCTTGCACCCTGCTTGGAGTGGTATGAAACTGCACTTGAATTTTGTGGCCTTGCACTCTGCTCGAAGAGGTAAGAAACTGCACTTGAATTCGGTGGCCTTGCCACCTGCTCGAAATAGTAGGAAAATGGATTTGAATTTGGTGGCCTTCCACTCTGCTTGAAATGGAATTTCAAGGAATAGCCGTGAATCACCTACCAGGCCACCACCCGTGAGTGAGCTGCCAGCACATCATGCGTGAGGAACTGAGCTGCATGATGAATCCATTGCAGCTCAGTCCCAATGAAGCTGGGACTTCAGCTTCATTGGGACTGAGCTCCCAAGAATCCATTTGGCCCACAATATCCATACAAGCCCTCTGGAGACCAGTAGTCCCTGCAGCCAACAACATCCATATCAGCGCTCCAGAAAAGCACGATCCCCCCCCCCCCACCCCCACTGGCCATGAATATTGGAATTGTCGGAGAGGTGGAATATTCCTCGGGGGACCAGCCATCCGGTGTGAACATAGGACCCAACGGGTCCCATTTAGTGTAGTATCTATATTACTAAAAGTCTGATCTTGACCGCTTTTTGCCCGCTGTGCTGCGATTCCGAGAGAACGCCGCCACCTACGGCCGTCATTTTTGGCCACCATGCTCAGAGCCAGAATTGTATTGTATTGGTTGTAAAGTGTTTGCAACTTTGTTTCTCTTGGGTTTAAAAAAAATGTTTACACAAACTGTATTATATTCGTTGTAAAGTGTTTGCAAAATTGTTTATCTTGGGTTTAAAACAAATGTTTACACAAATTGTATTATATTGGTTGTAAAGTGTTTGCAAATTTGTTTCTCTATGGTTTTAGAAAAAATGTTTACACAAATTGTGGCATTAGCTGACTTTGAAGAGGGGTTGGTGCGAGAACCTGTGTTGCAAGAGATGCCTGAAGAGGAACTTCTGGAAGTAGTATCGAAGTTTGCCCAACCAGCACAGTCAGGGCAACCTCTTCAGCCCAGGCTAGCGAGCAGTATGAATTATCTAACTACACTCCAGCTGCAGAAACAGGTGATCACGGAGACTACCAACAAATACAAAGCTCCGGAAAATTGTGTGTCTCTCAATGTCCCTACCGTCAACACACCCATCTGGGGAAACATCAGTCCTGTGATGAGCGCACAGGAATTAAAAATACAAAGAATCCTAAAATTATTGACCTCAAGCATTACTGCATTTGCCAAGTCCATTGACGGCACGGACATGACGCAAGAGCAGCAGGATGCATTAGCGTTGCTATGCAATAATTAGTATGAGATAAACTGCGTTCATAAGCGCTCTATCCGTCCAACACTAAACCCTAAATTTGCGGGTTTGTGCAAAGCCAATGTACGCCGCCACTGAGACAATTGTTCGGTGATGACCTGTCAAAACAGATAAAATACCTGGACGAGGAAGCAAAAGCGGTCGGGTTGATGAAACTACCATCCTCAAGCAGACAACCGGCGTATCATAGACAGCATCCTTATGCAACATCAAACAGGCCTCGGGTTCAACAATGCCTAGGGCCTAGGTCGCGCCCTATCAACAAAAGCCATTTTTAGGACAGGGTGCACGGCGACCAGCCTGGAAGATGCGCCAACCCCACATCCCAGCAACACAACGAACCAAGAAAGGCCAGAACATCGAGCTCCACCGGTAACCATGGAGGTGAGGGGGTCTGGTTCTCTTGGGAGTGCTGCATGTATAACCTCACAAGTAGTAGGGAGATTGCGTACATTCTGGGTTGCATGGAGTTCTGTAATTTCTGACACGTTTATATTACAAAGTATTCAGGGTTATAACATTGAATTCATAAACGGACACCTTCCCCCAGCTCAGCATGTACCTAAGCGGAAATGTGCACTTTCTGACAAAGAAAAAGTGGAAGGACATGCAGAACTATTAAGGTTATACACCAAGGGGGTTATAGAAAAAACGACACATGAACTTATTGAGTTTGTATCTAACATCTTTACCAAAACCAAAAAAGATTGTCGTTGTCGTATCATAATTGATTTAACCCACTTGAATACCTTTGTACAATATACCCATTTCAAGATGGAAATATTTGAAACGGCTAAGCAATTGATTTCCAGAGGGTACTTCATGGCCTGCATTGATCTCATAGATGTATATTATTCAGTACCTATACGGGAACATCACCGTAAATATTTAAATTTGTCTGGATGGGGCAACTATGGCAATACACAGCCACACCTAATGGGCTTACAACAGACCCTAGGTTATTTACCAAAATACTAAAACCAGTATTGGTGTCTCTAAGAAGACAAAACCACAAAGTCATGGCATTTCTAGATGACATTTTAATTGTGGGAAAAACTTTGAAATTAGCTAAATTAGCAGTAACAGCTACCAAATGATTATTCGAAAAACTAGGGTTTGTCATCGATCCAGACAAATCTAAGTTCAACCCCTCTGTGATTATGGACTACCTGGGATTCACGATTAACACCAATCAGATGATTATCACTATCCCAGGGAACAAAGCAACAGACATAATAGTGGCATGTAACAGCTGTGCTTGTGCCAGGAAACCGACTATTATACATGTTGCTAAGGTGATTGGAAAACTTGTAGCTACATTCCCAGCTGCACAATTTGGCCTGTTACACTCTCAAAAGTTGCAAAGAGGAAAAAATTCAGCATTAAAAGCAACTTGACAGACCTGTGCAGCTGCCAAACAAGGCAACAATTGAGCTACCATGGTGGATTAGCACTATTCGTGATTGTTATAATCCCATCATTATATAAAACCCATCAGTCGTGTTACAAACCTATGCCAGCGCCCAGGGCTGGGGAGCTACCGACACCACTTCCAGTTGTGGCGGCAGATGGGATTTGCACGAGTCTACTCTTCTTCAATCACTAGGTATAATCTATTTGAAAATGCTGGGAGCATTTCACAGGCTGCGGGCTTCCTGACCAAATCTGCATCGTACGCATGTCCGTCTTCATATAGATAATACCACAATGGTGGTGTCTTTAAACCATATGGGTGGTATCAATTCAATAACTTGTGATGAATTGGCAAACTCAATTTGTCTCTGGTGTATTGAAATGAATATTTGGATATTAGCTACATACCTTCCAGGTAAGCTCAATGCAGAGGCGGACATCAGGTCACAAGTATTTAATGACAACATCGAGTGGATGTTGAACCCCCAAATATTTGCTAAAATTATAGCCAAATATGGAACACCAGATATCGACCTTTTTGCGTCCAGGTTGAACCATCAGATACGAACATATGTCTCTTGGGAACCAGATCCGGGGGCAGTGTCGATGGACGCGTTCTCGCTACATTGGGGGACATTGTTCTTCTATGCATTTCCCCCATTCTGCCTCGTCAATCGGGTATTGCAGAAAATTCAACTAGATTCTGCATCAGGAATACTGATAATACCCGACTGGCCCACACAACCATGGTACCCGGTGCTCCTCAACATCATGAAAGAACCATGGCTACACGTTACTAAATGCCTGAATTTGGTGACCAATCACACAACAGGGGACAGTCATCCGTGCCATGGTCATCTGAACCTGTTGGCTTGCAGGTTCAGAAGAGGCCATTACTGGAATTCGGGCTGTTAACAAGAACGATGGACATCATCACAGCATCGTGCAGAGAGTCCACAAGAAGTACCTCACCCGCATAAGGAAATGGGAAGCCTTCTGTAGTCGGACCAAAACCACCTACAACTCTGCTACGATCACCAATGTGCTGGAATTTCTCGCGGGCCTGCATATTGATGCGGGCCTCAGTTACAGTGCCGTAAACAGTGCCAGTAGTGCACTGTCATGCTATCTCAACATTGGAGTGGGATCTCACCAGCTGGTATCTAAACGCATGAGGGGTATATTCAATTCCAACCCACCCCGACCACGATATAATATTACCTGGGATATTGGGGTTCTGTTACCCCTACTCAGGAACTGGTCGCCTAAGTTAGATCTACCTCTGGACAAACTCACCTTCAAAGTGGTGATGTTAATGGCACTGACCACAGCACAACGGGTCCAGACCCTACATAAACTAAAACTGGAGAGAATGGTCTCGACCCACAATAAAGTGACTTTCTTTATAGATGAGGTACTTAAACAACACAGGCCTGGAACTACAGGTCTGAAATTGGAATTCATAGCATACCCCGTTGATGTACGACTCTGCATGGCCACCTATCTCCGACATTATATCAATATCACACACATCAGGAAAATGGAGACGGGACTGTTTATCAGCAACAAAAACCCACATCACTGGGTGACGGTGCAGCCTATCTCCAGGTGGCTAAGGGTGGTATTGGGTGCAACAGGTGTAGACACAAACATTTTAAAATCTCATTCTACCAGGGCTGAATCCACATCCGCGGCGAGGACCATGGAGGTACCCATGGATCATGTCCTCGCAACAGCGAGCTGGGCCAGTGAAAGTACATTTCAGCGTTTTTATAACAAACCTGTGGCCGCTCCCGCAACGTTTGCGGATTACGTTTAAGTGCTGTTCCCTAAACGTTTTCCCCCGAATTCAGGGTTTTTTATTTGTATTTATAAAAACGTTATTATTTTCAGCTTGTTCAAGTCTAAAATACGTGAACATACTTCCTACATCAGTAATTACGGCAGTATGTGAGCATGGACGTGGTCCAGGGCATGGAATCATGAAATCTTCACGAAGTCACTCACGTGACTCTGAAGTAAAATAGTAAGATTAAACAAGAACTTACCAGTTTGAAGTTTGAACCTTATTTTATGAGGATTTAGGATGAGGGATTTCGTGCCCACTGCTCCCAACCCTCTATCATAAGGTCAACTGGTATATTAGTGTCTCTTAATCTTACTATCTTCAGTCATTGTTGTTATCTGTGATTCCACACCACTGCTTTGAAGAATGCCGCGCATGCGTGATGGCGGGGTCTTCACGAAATCCCTTATCGTAACTACTCATAAAATAAGGATCAAACTTAAAACTGGTAAGTTCTCGATTAATCTTACTATGTTGCCTCATCAGCAGCAGCAGTCTGTACAGCAGGCTTTAAAGATTCGTATTTTACTTCGGAGTCACGTGAGTGACTACGTGAAGAAGCCCGCCTGGCGCTGGATCGGCATTACGTCGACGCTATCGGCAGAGGAAGAGCTGCAGAGCGCAGCTCCAACACAGAGGTAAGGAAACGGCGCGCAGGTAAGTAAAATTATTTTACTTCCAGGGCGTTTTCTAAAAACTCCGTAGGCTGGTAGGTAAACCAGGAGGAGTTAAAATAAAAATAAAAATGTTTTAAAAAATCGCGGGTAAAACGTGCGTCCCGGGGTGTAGAAAGTCGGGACAGCAGATTATTGCGGAGCGGGTTCCGATACCGGTGGCCGTTGAAATACCCGTTAGTGAGCCTTTGGTTTCTCCACAAACAAAAACTTTGAAAACCCAGTGCCTAAAATGTAAAAGGAAAAGCTTGAAAGGCCTGAGGTTTCTGAAAGATCCTGAAAGAAAAGCCTTTGGCTAGTATGGATCTAATGGAGAAAATACTCCAAACAATATCAACCAAGGGTCTAAGTACCCAGAATATTCCCAGGCAGTCCCTGAGGGGGTTCCATATCATGAATATGGTGCCAGTTGAAATGGGAATTGAAACTCCAGTGCCTGGGATTGGGCTGGAGGAAGTCTCCTTGAACAAGTTTCAGGAGTACCAGGGCGGTATGAGACTGACCCTAAAAGTGGTGTTTGTGGTCAGAAGTACCCACCACAATACAAATCCAGGTGTGTCTGATGGGGCACAAAGTTTACTATACCTGGAGGAGGCGGTGAGGCCATGGAAGGAAAACCTGGCGGCCAATGTTAATTATATGGTCTCTCACCTGCCTCAAAAAAGCTGTTATGGTTGAGACAGCAGATTTAGATTCAAACACCTATCTATTTGTGGTCAGAAGTACCCACCACAATACAAATCCAGGTGTGTCTGATGGGGCACAACGTTACTATACCTGGAGGAGGCGGTGAGGCCATGGAAGGAAACCTGGCGGACAATGTTAATTATATGGTCTCTCACCTGCCTCAAAAAAGCTGTATGATTGAGACAGCACATTGGATTAAAACACCTATTGATTGTACCTCAAAGAAGGTACCTATGGTGAATCCGGCTTTTTGGGCGCCAATGTCAGCAATAATGCGGGCGCAGGAATTAAGATTCAAAGAATCCTCAAGCTAATTTTGGCATCACTGTCTTTTGGAAGACAAGCTGGAAGGTTGTGGAATAACCAAAGTTCAGAATAAACATATGTTGGGCTTATTCTGCAACTCATTTTGAGATAAATTATATAAAATGGAAGATTGCCATTCGGCCTCTTTACATCCAAGATTTTCAGGGTTGTGCAGGGCAAGCAATGTTCAAGCTCTTGGTTATTTGTTAAGAGGCAAAAACTGTTGGCCTTGTGAAACCCTTCAGTTTGGCCAGAAAGGCTGATCATATGAGAAGGGGATGTGATTTTGGAGCTGGAACGAGCCGAGGCAGGAGTATGATCAGGAAGAATTACCAGCCAGCACAGCCGAATGTACACCCATTTATTGGGAAAGGAGATCATTTCGTCCAGTTGGAGAGGTACAAAAACTGTATCCTATTCAAGAAGGATGTTTGGATGAACCTCAGATTGGTGGTAGACTCCGAATGTTTATAATGAAAGGGAGGTATGAATCCATTGGGACACAATAAGCCTAATCATTCTTTGATGTTTCAGTTTTGAAAGAATTAAAATTGAAAACAAAGAGGTTAAGAATTTGTGTGAGAAAGGAGTTATTGAGAAAACAGGATCCACAACAATTGTATCAAATATTTTCCCTAGACCGAAGAAAGATGGGGGTTGTAGAATCATTTTAGATTTCACACAATTGAATACATTTGTCCAGTATAAACATTTTTAAAATTGACACATTCAACACTGCAATGCAGCTGGTATCAACGGGTTGTTATATGGCTACAATAGATTGAAGGGTGCATATTTTCGGTCCCAATTCACCATAGTTCGCAGGAAATTAAAGTTTATGGATGGGACAGCTGTGGCAATACAAAGCTTTGCCTGATGGATTAAGCCAGCACTTGCACTGCTAAGGGCACAAAACACATCGTTATGGCTTATCTAGATGACATTTAATTGTCAATGCTAATCAGGAGTCAGCTGGAAAATCAGTCTCAGCAACTACAAGTTTGTTTGAAAAGTTGGGTTCCTGATCCATCCAACAAATCTAAGTTACAGCCATCCCAAACCATTGAATATCTGGGGTTTGTGATTAACTCAGTTACCATGTTGGTAACTTTACCAATGGATAAGGTGTTGGATTTGACAAATGTGTGTCAGAACCTCATTAACAAACCTTATCCCTCCATCCGAGAGGTTGCTAAGGTTATGGGTAAATTGGTAGCAGCATTTCCAGCAGTAGAGTTGGTCGTCTACATTACCAAAATCTTCAAAGGGCAAAAACTCAAGTGCTTTTTCAAAAGCGAGCAGGCTATTTTGATAGGCCAATGCAATTGCCTAAGGAAGGTTAATCAGAATTACATTGGTGGATTGAGAATGTTCCACAAGCTGCTAAGAACATTTTAGTTCATAAGCCAGTCGTGTTTTTGCAAACTGACGCAAGTTCTCTCGGATGGGGGGCTACGGATAATGAGACCAGCTGTGGAGGCAGATGGGCTGTCCAAGAGGATTTATTGCTCCAAACATATGGTATTAATTATTTGGAGCTGCTGGGAGCATTTTATGGATTAAAAGCTTATTGCTCTTCATTAAAAGATTTGCATGTCCAAGTACAAATAGATAATACCACAGCTGTGGCATATATCAATCACATGGGTGGTGTCAGGTCAATATCATGTGATCACCTGGTAAACCAGATGTGGCAATGGTGTATGATAAAACATATTTGGCTTTCAGCTATTTATCTCTCGGGGAGAGACAATGTCGTGGCAGACAAAAGATCACGAATATTTAAAGACAATACAGAATGGATGTTAAATCCACAAATTTTCAAAAATATTGTCAGTCGGTATGGAGTACCGGACATTGATCTGTTTGCATCTAGATTGAATCACCAATTGCCCAAATACGTGTCTTGGGAACACGATCCAGGGGCAGTAGCGGTGGATGCTTTCTCGCTACACTGGGGAATACGTTCTTTTATGCTTTTCCCCCATTCTGTCTCATTGGGCAATGTCTCAAGAAAATAGCGCAAGACGCTGCCAAAGGCATTTTGGTGGTGCCAAATTGGCCCACGCAGTCATGGTTCCCATTGATGCTAAAATTATTATTGAACCACATATGACAATTCCCAGTTGCGACAATCTGTTGACACAACCAGTAACAAAATAAATTCATCCTTTGCATGATCATATGAATTTGTTAATCTGCAGGTTCTGACCAGACCGTTGCAAGAGTTTGAACTGTCGGACAGGACCATGGATGTTATAGATGCAGCTTGGAGGAATAGCACTAGAAACAATATATGTCGCATATAAGGATATGGGAAGTTTTTTTACACCGTCAAAAATATCTTATCATACTGCAAACATTTCAAATGTATTGGAGTTCCTTGCTGGGTTACACTTTGATGAGCATTTGAGTTATAGTGCCATTAATTGTGCTCGTAGTGCATTGACATCCTATTTAGTACAAATTTCGAATCGGGATTCAGTTGGGTCTCACCCATTAGTATCCCGATTCATGAAAGGAATTTTCAATAAAAATCCTCCCAAGCCCAGATATACAGAAATTTGGGATGTTAGCATTGTTCTCACTTTGCTTAAACAATGGACTCCAATTAATTCAATGTCTTTGCAGAAATTAGCATTCAAGGTGGTAATGTTAATGGCATTGGTATCAGCTCAAAGAGTACAAATTTTGCAATTGTTACAGTTGGATTGCATGCATGTGATTACAGATAACATTGTGTTTTATGTTTATGACTTGATCAAACAAAGCAGACCAGGAAGAACTGGAATGAAGGTAATATTTAAAGCATATCCTATTGATGAAGCATTGTGTGTAGTTAAGCATTTAACTCAATACCTTGAGGTAACCAAAAATCTCAGAGGTTCTGAGAAAGCGTTATTGATAACACACAAAAAGCCACATACAAAAGTTCAGTTCAAACCATTTCTAGATGGTTAAAACAGGTTTTGGGTCGAGCAGGAATAGACACTGATGTGTTTAAATCTCACTCCACTAGGGCGGCAGCTACGTCCGTGGCGAAGGTACAGGACGTAGCACTCGATAAAATATTAGAGGCCGCAGGGTGGTCTGGAGAAGAGATTTATTCAAAGTTCTGCAATAAACCTGTTGTCACGGTGCCAGGATTTGGACACGCAGTACTGGGTTCTCTTTAAATGCTTGCTTTGTTTATATTATCGATTTATATTATCGATTTATGTTACCATTGACATCATTTATTAATGTATTGTGTAGTTTTCCCCTGCGATAGAGGGGTTATTATTAAAAAAGTTGTTATTTTTATGATTAAAGGACCTAATACATCAATTGTAACAATGTCCTAAAATACCATTTACTCACTACTGTTTTGACTAAACAGAGAGTCGTATGAAATGAATTTACGACATAAAAAACACAGAGCTTTAAAATCTTCACGTAGTCACTCACGTGACTCTGAAGTAAAATAGTGAGATTAAACGAGAACTTACCTGTTCGAAGTTTGATCTTTATTTTATGAGGAGTTACGATGAGGGATTACGTGCCCTCCACTCCCAACCCTCATAATGTAAATGATCATCTCGTAGTTCTAGTCTATTTTGAGCCTTACTATTTTACTTCGGTTATTGGTTCTGTGTTTTTCATGCCGCTGCTTTGAAGTATGCCGAGCAGCGCCAGGCGGGGCTTCTTCACGTAATCCCTCATCGTAACTCCTCATAAAATAAAGATCAAACTTAAGGTAAGTTCAAACAGGTAAGTTCTCGTTTAATCTCACTATTACACACTGTATATTCAACACCTTCTGAAGTTACTTGGCATTTTAGTATTGGGTGTGCGAATGTGTGAGTGAATGCGTGTGTGAATGTGTGAGTGAGGTGAGTGTGTGTGAAGTGTTTGCAAATTTGTTTCTCTTGGGTTTAAAAAAATGTTTACACATTGTATTGTATTGGTTGTAAATGTTTGCAAATTTGTTTTCCTTGGGTTTAAAAAAATGTTTTCACAAATTGTATTGTACTGGTTGGAAAGTGTTTGCAAATATGTTTCTCTTGGGTTTAAAAAAAATTTACACATTGCAATATATTGGTTGTAAAGTGTTTGCAAATTTGTTACTCTTGGGGTTTGAAATGTTGCAACAGTTTTCGGATGACTAAAGCGTGAATTAATATTTTATTAGATCAGAACCGTGTTTAATTTTAAAATTGGCGCTGATTCTGTGATTTTCGGTTGGTTGCAAGGTGGCGCCGATGACGTCATTTCCGGTTAAAGATTAGTTTTACACCCTGTATATTCAACACCTGAAGTTACTTGGCATTTTAGTATTGGGTGTGTGAATGTGTGAATAAATGTGTGAGCGACAGTGAATGTGTGTGTGTGTGTGTGTGAGTTTCTGTGTGTGTGTGTGCGTGTGTGTGTCTATGTATGAGTCTGTCTGTGCATGTGTGTGTGTATGAGTGTATGAGTCAGTGTATGTGTGCATGTGCGTGTGTGTGTGTGTGTGAGTCTGTGTGTGAGTGTATGAGTCTGTGTGTGTGCATGTGTGTGTGTGACTGTATGAGTGTGTGTCAGTGTATGAGTCTGTATGTGTGAGTGTATGTCTGTGTGTGTATGTGTGCATGTGCGTGTGTGTGAGTCGGTGTGTATGTGTGTGCATGTGTGTGTGTGAGTCTGTGTGTATGTGTGTGCATGTGTGTGTGAGTCTGTATGTGTGTATGTGTATGAGTGTTTGTATGAGTATGTGTGTGTATGAGTCTGTGTGTCTGAATATGTGTATCTCTGTGAGTCTGTGTGTGTGTGAGTGTATGAGTTTGTGTGTGTGTGTGTGTGTGTGAAAGAGAGAGAGTCTGTGTATGTGAATGTGTGTGTGTGAATGAGTCTGTGTGTGTGTATGAGTCTGTGTGTGTAAGTGTATGAGTCTGTGTTTGGGTGTGTGAGTGTATGAGTATGTGTGTATGAGCATGTGTGTGACTGTATGAGTGTGTGTGAGTATGAGTCTGTGTGTGTGGGTGTGTATGAGTGTGTGTGTGAGTGTATGTCTGTGTGTTTGTGAATGTGTCTGTGTGTGTGTGTGCGTGTGTGTGAATGAGTCTGTGTGTAACAACAAATAGCAAATAGCACAAATAATAACGTATTTCGTAGTTCAGTGCTTATTTGTTATGTTTAATAGCCTGATGGCTGTCAGGAAGAAGCTGTTCCTAACCATATAACCATATAACAATTACAGCACGGAAACAGGCCATCTCGGCCCTTCAAGTCCGTGCCGAACAACTTTTTTCCCTTAGTCCCACCTGCCTGCACTCATACCATAACCCTCCATACCCTTCTCATCCATATGCCTATCCAATTTATTTTTAAATGATACCAACGAACCTGCCGCCACCACTTCCACTGGAAGCTCATTCCACACCGCTACCACTCTCTGAGTAAAGAAGTTCCCCCTCATGTTACCCCTAAACCTCTGTCCCTTAATTCTAAAGTCATGTCCTCTTGTTTGAATCTTCCCTATTCTCAAAGGGAAAAGCTTGTCCACATTAACTCTGTCTATCCCTCTCATCATTTTAAAGACCTCTATCAAGTCACCCCTTAACCTTCTGCGCTCCAGAGAATAAAGACCTAACTTATTCAACCTATCTCTGTAACTTAGCTGTTGAAACCCAGGCAACATTCTAGTAAATCTCCTCTGTACCCTCTCTATTTTGTTGACATCCTTCCTATAATTGGGCGACCAAAATTGTACACCATACTCCAGATTTGGTCTCACCAACGTCTTGTACAATTTTAACATTACATCCCAGCTTCTATACTCAATGCTCTGATTTATAAAGGCTAGCATACCAAAAGCTTTCTTTACCACCCTATCTATATGAGATTCTACCTTCAAGGAACTATGCACGGTTATTCCCAGATCCCTCTGTTCAACTGTATTCTTCAATTCCCTACCGTTTACCATGTACGTCCTATTTTGATTTGTCCTGCCAAGGTGTAGCACCTCACATTTATCAGCATTAAACTCCATCTGCCATCTTTCAGCCCATTTTTCCAACTGGCCTAAATCACTCTGTAGACTTTGGAAATCCTCTTCATTATCCACAACACCCCCTATCTTGGTATCATCTGCATACTTACTAATCCAATTTACCACCCCTTCATCCAGATCATTGATGTACATGACAAACAACAAAGGACCCAACACAGATCCCTGAGGCACCCCACTAGTCACCTGCCTCCAACCCGACAAACAGCCATCCACCATTACCCTCTGGCTTCTCCCATTCAGCCACTGTTGAATCCATCTTGCTATTCCTGCATTTATACCCAACAGTTGAACCTTCTTAACCAACCTTCCATGAGGAACCTTGTCAAAGGCCTTACTGAAGTCCATATAGACAACATCCACTGCTTTACCCTCGTCAATTTCCCTAGTAACCTCTTCAAAACATTCAAGAAGATTAGTCAAACATGACCTTCCAGGCATAAATCCATGTTGACTGTTCCTAATTAGACCCTCTTTATCCAGATACTTATATATATTATCTCTAAGTATCTTTTCCATTAATTTGCCCACCACTGAAGTCAAACTAACCGGTCTATAATTGCTAGGTTTACTTTTAGAACCCTTTTACATCAATGTAGATGTTACAGTTTTCAATTTAGAAAAGCCGGACGTAACTCCAGAAGTCGGGCATCAGTCGCTCCACAAGCCGTGAGAGTCAGTCAGTCCAAAGGCAATGAGTTAATCCCAAGGCAGTGAGTGAGTCCAGAGGTCATGAGTAAGTCACTCACCGACAACCCCCCCCCCCCCCCCCCCCACTGACATCCCCACCTCAAGACACTGCCCTCCGCCTGGCTATAGGTTGTGTCCCCTCCTTACTGAAGCCGCCCACATCACCAGCTGGAGGACACCCGCCCTTGTCATCTGCTCACCAGAGCGCCCGCCTGAAGCTGTGCCCCTCCCTTGGCTGCACGATGTTTATCAACCCCCACCAAACCCTGACAGCCCCCGCCTCAAAAAAATTGTTTGCACGAATTCTTCAGTGTTCTTAAACAACTGAAATTGTCTTTAGGCTGATTTTTCGACATCATGTCAGGAAAACGGACAAAAAGAACTGGAGGATGGTCAAAGCAGCGGGCAGTGGAACATCGAGCTGCAACAAGACTGAGAAGGGAACGAGAGACCGAAGAAGAAACATCGCAACGTCTCGCAGATGGCCGAGAAAGATGACAAAGAAGAAAGGATCAAGAGGCGCAAGCAAAAAGAACTGAACGTTTTGAAGATCAACAAGAAATAACGCAAAGCACAAGGGGTGAAGAAGAGATGCCACGAAGAAGTGAGCGTATCAAGAATCGACAAGAAAGAGCACAAAGAAGGGATGAAGAGATACAACCAAAAATAACTCAATGTATGTATGATCAACAAGAAAGGCCACAATGCAGTAGGGATGAAGACACACCACAAAGCCAACGTGTGCGTCTCAAGCATGAACGAGAAAGATCGCAAAGAAGAAGGCTTCAAGACACAGATAAAAAACTAAAATACTGGCTGAACAGCAGGCCAGAGATACAACAAGACAAAATGCATAACTGGTAAGGGGAAATCTTTCTTCTGATGTTGGTCAAATGACAAAGGTTTGCCCTCACTGTCGAGTGTGCCGTTTCGCTGGATAAACCACCAACTTTTGCTGCATGAATGGTCAGGTGAACATTGCTCCTGTGCAGGCACTCCCTGGTTAATTCATGAGATTGTATACGGTTGACACTCCACAAGCAAAGGAGTTCAGAAGGCATATTAGACAATACAACTGTTTATTTCAACTGACGTCATTCGGTTCCAAGGAAGTGGTGCCACCCGGATGGAATCCTTCAATGATCATTCAAGGCCAGATTCATCACTACATTGGTTCGTTGATGCCTGACCCAGACCAACAAAGTCGATTATTGCAGATCTATTTTATGGACCTCCAAGATGGCATTGAACTGCGAATGGGTATACTGCAAAATGCTGGTATTCAAAGGGAAATTGTTGCAATGCTTGAACGCCTGATAAGACAAAAAAAAACCCTGACATTGAAACACTTAAAATGGCAAAGGAAAGAATTCGAGATTTACCAGAGGCATCAATCATCATAAATCCAAATCATCGGCCAGCTTTGGAACATGAAAGGCGGTTTAATGCACAAATGGCCAATGACGTTGCTGTCATAATACCAAAAGATAAAGACCCTCAGGCCACATCATGGCACATTGTTTTGAAAGAAAGAGGGGGAGGCTTAAAAACCATTTCAGAATCTCATAGGTCGTATGATAGTTTTCAATACATACTTTTCTTTCTACATGGAGATGACAAATGGCATAACCAATTCCAAATGAGAAACCACGGGAATTTTTCAGCAATGCGATATTATGCCTATAGGATCATGAATCGTGATAATTAATTAAATCAACTTTTGAGAGGATGACGACTCTTTCAACAATATGTTGTCGATATGGCAGCAAAGATTGAGGCAGAGAGATTGAATTATTTCCGTATGAATCAAGCATCGTTGAGATCAACAACTTACAAAGGCCTTATGCATGCATTAAATGATAATGATGATTTGGAAAACATGGGAAGGCAAATCATCCTGTCTTCGACATTTGTCGGTGGACTAAGATACATGATGGAACCGTGCCAGGACGCCATGATGTACGTTCGGAAGTATGGCAATGCTTCATTCTTCATTACCATCACTTACAATCATAACTGGAGCGAAATCCGACAGTTGCTCTTTCACAGCCAACAGCCGTGTGATAGACCAGATTTGATTGCAAGAGTATTTGATCTGAAAAGGAAGATATTCATCAAGTACGTCACTGGACAAAACGGGCAATTTAATAACTGTATAGCTTTTGTCTCCACTGTGGAATATCAGAAGAGAGGCCTGCCTCATTTGCACCGTCTGCTGTGGCTTGACGAAGCAACTAAGCCAAGACCAAATGATGTTGACACATTTGTGTGAGCTGAAATACCAGACCCGCAAATGGATCCTGAGCTGCACGAATTGGTACTCAAGCACATGATTCATGGACCCTTCTGCAACCACATCTCTCCATGTTGGAAGAAAGGAACATGCAGTAAGAGATTCTCAAAACCATTTATCGCGAGCACAAAGTGTGGATATAATTCATATGCTCTATACAGGAGAAGATCTCCAAACATGGAAGCATTTCAGGGATATCAATAACGACGCCAGCATCGACCTATCACTTCTGATTGGGTGGTGCCCTATAATGCTGAACTATTGAAGTTGTTCAAATGTCACATCAACGTTGAGATATGCTGCTCTATTAAGTCATCAAGTACACCATGAAGGGAAGTGATCAAGCATCTTTTTGAGTTAACAGGGATGACGAAATTTCACAGTACTTGACTGGCAGATACATTGGTCCATCAGAAGCAGTGGCATTAATGCTTGGATTTCCAACTCATTAGAGACACCCCACTCTCTTTTGCCTCCAGGTACATCTACCAGGACAACAACGAGTTTTTCTCAGACTCGATGCTGCTGTACACGCGACCAATGGTCGTATGCTGAGAACGACTTTAACTGAATTCATGGCATTGTCTTCTCAAGAGTCGTTTCCAAGAACACTCGACTACGTTGATGTTCCCCGGTTTTACACATAGAACAAAAAGTGATGGCAAAGAAGGAAGGCCGGGAAGAGAGTGCAAGATCATCCAGGTAGTTTTCAATCTAACGTTCTGGGACGAGTGTATACGGTGACTCCAAAATGTGGTGACCTCTACTATTTGAGACTGCTTCTCCATCACATGAAAGGGCCAGTATCCTTTGATTCATTTAAATCACATGATGGACAAATTTATCCTTTCTTCAAAGAAGTCTGCAGACAAAGAGGTTTGTTACAGACAGACGACCATTGGCAACAAATAATGGAAGATGCTGAGAACACAAGACTCCCCAGTGCAATGAGAGATGTGTTTGTTGTTTTGTTGACGAACACTGAGGTCAACGATCCTCGACAATTATGGGATCACTTCAAGAATTCAATGTCTGAAGATTACCTTGAAAAAGAATGGAGACCAATGAATGATCCTAATATCGTGATTGAAGAACAGCATCATGATCAAGCTCTGTCCTATATTCAAGACAAGCTTGAGAGTTATAACAAGACAATGGCATTCTTTAATTTGCCACAACCAAGAAATGGAAGGATGCACCTTGATGGTGACAATCCAGAATTGCTGCAGGAATTGCAATACGATAGAAATGAACAACAGCAGTTTCTTGAGGAGTATGGGCCTCTGCTGAATGCTGAGCAGAGAGCAGTGTATGACCAGGTGTGCAAATCCTTGAAAAGGAATCTCTCTTCAATGTTTTTCATTGATGCGGAACAGGAAAACCATTTATCACCAATTTGACCCTCTCCAAAGTTAGAGTTAGGTGATGTGGCTATTGCTGTAGCATCCTCTGGGATAGCAGCTACATTAATCCCTGGTGGAAGAACTGCACATTCTTGATTCAAGATACCCATCCAAGCGGCCGAGGATACATTCTGTAACATCGAGAACAACTCTAAGACGCCAAATTTCTTGAGGCAAGCGAAAGTCTTTGATTGGGATGAATGTCCAATGATTAGGAGAGAAAGCTTTGAAACGGTGTACGGAACTCTTCAAGATATCTGCAGCAACACTAAGCCTTTTGGCAGCATTCTTATCGTTTGTTGTGGCGATTTTCGACAACTAATTGCTGTGGTGAAAAGGGGAAATGATGCTGATGTTGAATATGCCTGCATCAAGAAATCCTACTTGTGGAGACTTTTCACCAAGTTTCAATTGCACGCAAATATGGATTGACAGAGGGAGAAGGCGACTATTTTCAATTTTTTTTGGAGAAGACAATATTTTAAAGAATGAAGACGATGAAATTGAGACATGCTTCTATTAGCAGAAAGACTGGAGGATCGTATTGATTTAATCTATCCCATATTGAACAGAATTATTCTCCAACAATTGTATCTTGTTCCTCACAACGATAGCATGAGAAGCATAAATTCTACATGCATCAAACGCTTCCCTGGAATCATTAAAGGGTACGTTTCTTTCAATTGTGTCACTGAGGGAACGCATGATACTCACTTCCCAACAGAATTCCTCGATTCTCTCGAGCTCTCTGGATTACCACCACACAAATTGGAGTTGAAAAAAGGATCATCAATCATATTAATGAGAAACCTGGAGCCACCAAAGCTATGCAATGGAACGAGGATGATTGTGGAAGAGCTACACAATCTAATCGTTGCAAGAATCAACATTCCTTCAAAGATGACATTGTTCTCATTCCAAGGATAACACTTATTTTTGACAGAAGGTGAAGACATTCCCCTTCAGCGCACCCAATGGCCCATTCAATCAAGTTTTGCGATGATAATCCATAAAGCACAAGGACAAATAATGCAGAAGGTGTTGATCTACCTCGACAAACCGGTATTTCAGCATGGACAACTATATGTGGCTCTTAGCCGAGGAAAGATGAAGGGAAATGTCAAACTTTTCCTGAAGGATGGAATATTGACCAAGAATGTTGTCATTAAAAGCGTGCTTCGTTGAATGACGGCGTCTGTGATAAATTCTTTCTTTCCTAATTTGAGATTTTCTTTCTTAAAATTTGACCGCTGAATTTCTCTATATTAAAATTGTCTCTTTTTATCAACAGGAAATAGTCATCAAGAGGCAATGAGCAGCATAACACGACAAGAGACACACCAAGAAAGAACTTAATAATTCTCATCTTTAACATTTAAATTGTTCTTATATTTTAAGAGTCGTTCACATTTTAAACTTTAATAAATACTTTTTGCACTTTTGATGCCTGTGTGTTCACAATGGGAATCTAATAGGCAGGAATGGCTGTTCTGTGACAAAGCCCCTAAGAGTGCATGGTGGGAGGTTGTGGGGAGATGCACTGAATGTGTGCGGGGGGGGGGGGGGGGATGGCAAGGAGCAGAGTTGGGGGGTGAAGGGAGCAGGGCTAACTGAGTGAACTGCCAGCGTACCAGGCATGAGTGACTGCACTGCCAGCCCACGAGCTGTGATTAAGTGAACAGCCAGCCCAGGAGTCGTGAGTAAGTCAACTGCCAGCCCACGAACTGTGAGTATATGAACTGCCAGCCCACCAGCCGTAAGTGACTGAACTGCCAGCCAAATAAGCCATTCAGTCAACCCTCTCCCACTTCTCTCTCACGGTCTGTCACCTGTTTTGGGCAGAATTTCTGGCAGCCTGGCAGGTCTGAGTGATTGTACTGCCAGGCCTCAGTGACAGAGCTGCCAGCCGAAGAATCCATTCGGCCAACAATATCTATACTAGCCCTCTGGAAAACAGTGCCTTCAGCTCACAACACCCATACTAGCACAACAGAAAGCTCTCCCCACTGGCCAGCAATATTGGAATTGGTGGATAGGTGGAATATTGCATTGGGTGACCAGCCCTCCTTTGTGATGCTGGAACCCAATGGGTCCCACTTAGCCTAGTATATAGAGGAAAGTGTATCATTGGATGATACTGATTATCAGGAGACAATCTCCTGGAGTAACTTGCACCTCTGGAGAGCAAGGGCAGGCAACTTTCTAGGTCAGAACCCTTTTTCAGACTGCTTGGTGTGGGGTTGGGGGTTGGAGAAAGTTAGAAAGGAGACGTGGGAGTGTTCGCCTTAGATTCCCTTCCCTCTACAGATGCGACCCGACCCACTGGGTTCCTCCATTGTTTTAGAGGGAATGGACAGAATACGTTTTGAGTTGGAACCCTTCCTCAGACTGATTGGAGAGGGTGGGGGGAGGAAGCTTGAAAAGAGAGATGGGGGCTGGATAAAACCTGGCAAGTGATAGGTGGACACAACTTTCCGGAGTAACTCAGCAGGACAGGCAGTATCACTGGAGAGAAGGGATGGGTAATGTTTCAGGCTGAGACCCTTCTTCAGACGTGATAGGTGGAAATAGGTTAAGGAGACACAAAGCAGATGCTGGAATCTTGCATAGAGCACAATTTAGTTAGATGCACATAATCTCTTGCCCGTAGTGTGGGCATCGATGATCAGAGGACATGGGTTCAAGGTGAAGGGGAAATTATTTACTAGGAATCTGAGGGGTAACGTTTTCACACAGGGTGGTGGGTGCATGGAACAAGCTGCCAGAGGAGGTAGTTGAGGCTGGGACCATCCCAAAGTTCTGGTATGGCAACCACTGTTTATGCAACAACATGGTTATGTGGACCCCAGGAGATTTCTGAACCTAACTGCTAGACAATTCTCTTTGTTTTCTCATGTTCACGATTCTTTTTCCAGAATAGATTATTTTTTATAGGCAGCCCCTTCATTCCATGGGTTAAGAAAATTGAATATACTGCTATAGTAATATCAGATCACTCATCTGTGATACTGGACCTAGGCTTTCCTTTAAATATTAAAGAACGACCTCTTTGGAAACTAAACCCCCTTTTGCTTTCCAATGAAACATTTTACAGTTTTGTGTCAGCTAACGTAGACACATTCCTTGAAATTAATAAAACTGAGTCCGTATCCTGCTCTTTAATTTGGGAAACTTTAAAAGCCTACTTAAGAGGTTAAATCATATCTTATACTTCATGCGCCAATAAAGAACGCAAGAAGGAAATGGAAACCCTGTTAAAATCCATCTTGACCCTGGATAGGCAATATTCTGAAGCACCCACCACACAATTAGACAAAACATAGAAAATAGGTGCAGGAGTAGGCCATTCGGCCCTTCAAGCCTGCATCGCCATTCAATGTGATCATGGCTGATCATCCAACTCAGTATCCCGTACCTGCCTTCTCTCCATACCTCCTGATCCCTTTAGCCACAAGTGCCACATCTAACGCCCTCTTAAATATAGCCAATGAACTGGCCTCAACTACCTTCTGTGGCAGAGAATTCCAGAGACTCACCACTCTCTGTGTAAAGAATGTTTTCCTCATTTCGGTCCTAAAGGAATTCCCCCTTATCCTTAGACTGTGACCCCTTGTTCTGGACTCCCCCAACATCGGGAACAATCTTCCAGCATCTAGCTTGTCCAACCCCTTAAGAATTTTGTAAGTTAATATAAGATCCCCCCTCAATCTTCTAAATTCCAGCGAGTACAAGCCGAGTCTATCCAATCTTTCCTCATATGAAAGTCCAGACATCCCAGGAATCAGTCAGGGCTGATTTACAAACGAAATTCAATCTTTTATCTACTAATCAAACAGAACTACTAATTCTCCGGACTCAAAGTCTTTATTATGAATATGGTGATAAGGCGAGCCGGCTTATGGCTCACCAGCTGAAACGTCAATCCGGGTCACGGCTTATTCCTCAGATAAGAGACATACAGCAAGACATAACAAGCAATCCAAAAGAAATAAACAATACTTTCACAGCCTTTTATTCTTCTCTTTACATCTCAGAATTCCCCTTGGATACTATGAATATGAAAACTTTCTTAGACGATTTGGAAATACCCACTCTGGAATTAGAAGACGCAGAAAATCTAGACCAACCGCTTGGGCAGGAAGAGATTAATAATGCCATTATGGTGATGCAGAGTGGAGAAACCCCTGGCCCTGACGGCTACCCATTAGAATTTTATAAGAAATTTAAGGACAAGCCCACACCTGTTCCTTTAGAAATGTTTGAAGAATCTTTGGAAAAAGGTTCATTACCCCCCACTCTTTCACAGGCTTCTGTTTCACTTCTTCTTAAAAAAGACAAGGATCCGACTCAATGTGGATCATATCGCCCCATCTCACTTTTGAATGTAGATGTAAACATTTTGGCGAAGGCGCTGGCTTGCCGTTTAGAATGCCAAATTCATAAAATAATCTCAGAATAACAAACAGGTTTCATTAAAAATCGTCATTCCTTTTCTAATATCCGCCGATTGGCCAGCGTGCTCTATTCACCCAGTGCTTCTCCGCGCCAAGTGGCTGTTATCTCTTTGGATGCGGAGCAGGCATTCGATCGAGTGGAGTGGCCTTATTTGTTCAGAGTCTTGGAGAGATTTGGATTTGGCAAAATATTTGTAGCCTGGGTTAAGCTTTTATATAATTCACCCTTAGCATGTGTACAGACCAATTATTTGCGATCTGTTATTTTCAATTAACACGTGGCACTCATCAAGGCTGCCCACTGTCTCCGCTTCTTTTTGCGATTGCAATTGAGCCCCTCTCTATTACACTTAAGTCAACTACATTATTCCAAGGCATTAGGAGACGAAACAGGGAACATCGTGTGTCTCTATATGCTGATGACCTTCTTTGTGCGAGCGACCCTATAGCCAGTAGCCCTGCAATTGTGTCCTTGTTGGATCAGTTTGGGACTTTTTCCGGCTATAAACTAAACCTCCAAAAAAGCCAATGCTTTCCCATCAACTTAGCCCTACAGATCCAACAGGAAACCCTGCCCTTTCACATGTCTCAAGAAGGGTTTGTATATTTAGCAATACACAGCACCCGCTTTTTCACATCCCTGTTTGCAGCTAACTACATGCCTCAAGTTAGCCAAATGACGGCTGACTTTGAGAGATGGCGTAGTCTGCCACTCACTATGGCTGGGAGAGTGCAGTCAGTGAAGATGACTGTACTTCCCAGATTTCTTAACTTGTTCCAATGTTTGCCGGTTTTCCTACCCAAGTTATTTTTTAACTCAGTTAACCAATCTATAACCTCCTTTATATGGGGTAACAAGGTTCCAAGGATCAATAAGTGCACTCTCCAAAGAGGTAGTGAAGTAGGTGGACTGGGCCTTCCTAGCTTTATTAATTATTACTGGGCATCCAATATCCAAAAGATATTATTCTGGCTCCACCAACCAGATACAGACTGGTGTCTGCTTGAATCACAATCCTGTTACTCCTCGTCTCTCCCAGCTTTAGTATATTCCTCCCTGCCATTGAAACCCTCTAGATTTGCATCCAACCCTGTCGTACTATCAACCATCACGTTTTAACCAATTTCTTTGCCGTTATAAGCTTACATCAGCTTCAGTTCTGGGTCCCATTCACAGTAACCATTTATTCCCCCCTCTACACTGGACTCAACCTTTCGACAATGGGGTTTGAATGGTCTTATGTCCATTAAGGATTTATACACTAACAACATATTTGATAGTTTCGACTACCTACACAAAAAATATGGCCTCCCACAAGATAATTTCATTAACCCGAAATGTTACCCAATCCTTCAAGCACTTTGTGTCTACCTAAACAGTGCATATCCACATCGCGGTGTGCCAGCAGGCTGAAGGAGCGGGCAAAGGCCTTGCCACAGAGCGGGCAAGTGAATAGGCACTGGCTGGTGTGGATTCGCCGGTGCTCCAGCAGGTGCTCAGGGGGGGTGAAGTCCTCAAAACATGAGAGGGAATTTTTTGAGGACGTAACTAGGAAAATGGACAAGGAAGAGCCAGTGGATGTAGCCATTATTGTCTAAATAGTGTCAAGTTGGAAAAAAGGGAAGTACAACGGGATCCGGGGATCCTTGTTCATCAGTCACTGAAAGTAAGCATGCATGTACAGCAGGCAGTGAAGAAAGCGAATGGCCTGTTGGCCTTCATAAGAGGAGTCGAGTACAGGAGCAAAACGGTCCTTCTGCAGTTGTACAGGGCCCTAGTAAGACCACACCTGGAGTATTATGTGTGGTTTAGGTCTCCAAATTTGAGGAAGGACATTCTTGCTATTGAGGGAGTGCAGCTTCTTGGTTCACACAGATTACCTCCCGGGACGGCGGGACTGTCATATGCTGAGAGAAGAGACGTGATCTTATTGAAACATGTAAGATTCTTATGGGTTTGGATACGCTAGAGGCAGGAAACATGTTTCCGATGCTGGTGGAGTCCAGAACCAGAGCCACTGTTTAATAAGGAGTATGCCATTTAGAACGAAGATGGGGAAATACCTTTTCACACAGAGAGTTGTGAGTCTGTGGAATTCTGTGCCTCAGAAGGCAGTGGAGGCCAATTCTCTGGCTGCTTTAAAAAGAGAGTTAGATAGAGCTCTTAAAGATAGCGGTGTCAGGATAAATGGTGAGAGGGTAGGAAAGGGGTATTAATTGTGGACGATCAGCCATGATCAAAGTAAATGGCAGCGCTGGATCAAAGTGCTGACTGGCCTCCTGCGCCTATTGTCGGGCAGGGGAAGGGACGCTCGCCGCCGGTGCTGCCACAGGCTGGACATGCGGGTGAAACCCTTGCCACTCAGTGCACTCAAAGGGTCTCTCTCTGGTGTGTATCCACTGGTGCTCCCGCAGCCCATGTGCTCTCTTGAAACGCTCACCGCAGTGGGAGCAGCCGCTTGCTGGTGTGAGCCCACCGGTGCTGCCGCAACCCTCGCGAGGTGTCAAACGACTCAAGGCAGTACGGCAGTCGTACGGCTGGCCACTGGTGAGACAAGACATAGGAGGCCATGGCAAAGTGCTCTCTGGGCTGGGGAAGGGACAATCACCGGCATGCACCCGCTGGTGGTACAGCAGGTTGCTGGACCTGGTGAAGCCCTTGCAGCACTGGGCGCAGGTGTAGGGGCGCTTGCTGGTGTAGGTATGCTGGTGCTTCAGCAGGTTGCTGGAGCAGGAGAAGCTCTTGTTGCAGTTGTAGTTGTCACTGCAGTTGTAGGCCCGCTCCCTGGTGTGCAGGCGCCTGTGCACCTTCAGTTGCGTGCAGGACTTGAAGCCTTTGCCATAGTCGGAGCAGGTGAAGGGCCGCTTACCGCCGAGCACCCGCCGGTGCTCCCACAGCCCCGACAACTGGGCAAAGCTCTTGACGCAGGTGGAGCAGCCATTGGGCTACTTGCCCATGTGCACGCGCCGGTGCACCTGCAGCCCCGACTACTGGGCGAAGCTCTTTCCGCAGGTGGAGCAACCATAGGGCTTCTCGCCCGTGTGCACTCGCTGGTGTATCTTCAGTTCCTGCGCCGTCTTGAAGCTTTTGCCGCAGTCAGAGCATTCAAAGGGGCGTTCTCCCGTGTGTACCCGCCGGTGCCCCTGCAGCCCCGACGATTGCGTAAAGGTCTTGCCGCAATCGGGGCAGTCAAAGGGGCGTTCTCCCGTGTGCACTCGTCGGTGCACCTGCAGCCCCGACGACTTGGTAAAGCTCTTGCCGCAGTCGGGGCACTCAAAGTGGCGTTCTCCTGTGTGTACCCACTGGTGCACCTGCAGCCTCGACAACTGGGTAAAGCTCTTGCTGCAGGTGGGGCAACTGTAGGGCTTCTCCCCCTTGTGCATGCGCTGGTGCCCCTGCAGCGCCGACAAATGGGTAAAGCGTTTGCGGCAGGTGGAGCAACCATAGGGCTTCTCGCCCGTGTGCAGGCGCAGGTGCCCCTGCAGCCCTGACCAACCGGTAAACCTCTTGCCGCAGGTGGAGCAGCCATAGGGTTTTTCGCCCGTGTGCACCCGCCGGTGTATCATCAGTTCCCGCGCCGTCTTGAAGCTCTTGCCGCAGTCAAAGCATTCAAAGGGGCATTCTCCTGTGTGCACTCGTTGGTGCACCTGCAGCCCCGACAATTGGGTAAAGGTCTTGCCGCAGTCTGAGCAGTCAAAGGGACGTTCTCCCGTGTGCACCCGGCGGTGGTTGTCCAGTAGACTCGGGTACAGCCAGGCCTTGCCACACACGTCGCACTCATAACGCTTCTCCTTATGCCCCGTCATGTGGTTCTCCACTGAAGCTCAGCCCCTCGAAGCTCAGTCCGCACACCGATCAGATGGGAAGGGGGGAGGCTCACCGGCACCCTGGCCGCCCTCAATGGCCGCTTACGTCCCCTTCTCTCTGTCCACAGCAATGGCTCCTAAACCCTGCAGGAGGGGAAAACAGAAGGTCAATAAGCTGGCAAACAGAACATTACTGACGCGTGAACATTACTGGTGCTTGAGGTGGGGGGGGGGGGGGCAAGGGTGGTGAGGAGGGGAACGGCGGGGGCGGGGGAGGTGGAGGGTGGGGGGAGGAGGAAGTGAGTGGGGGAGATACGAGGGGGGAAGGAGGGGAGAGGTGGTGGGGAGGCAAGGGGGGAATTGGGGAAGGGGGATGAGGATGGTGGAAGTGAGGGGAGGGGAAGAAGGGAGAGGGGTTATGAGGGGAGAGTGGGGGGGAGAGGGAGTTGAGTGAGGGGAGATGGGGAGAAGGGAGGGGGTGAGGAAGCAAGTGGGAGAGGGGGGCTGCACGACCAGCGCACTGACGTCACCACCAATCGCAGAGTCACATGGGGGGTGGCATGCATCATGGGAAGAAGGTTCAGGGCACTGTTTAGTTGCTGCTGGACCTTCCCCGTCCCTGTCCCCTCCCGGGTGTCCCGTCCCTGTCCGGGTTGGCCCTGAGCTGTCGGGGCAGTGGTGGCACTGGCTCCAGCTCAGCTCTGCCCTGCCCGTCTGTCCCACCGGGTTGGTCGCAGCCCTGGACTGAGCGGTGGTGGCCCTCGACTTGCAGCCAGCCGGGGGCGGGGGGCTGGCTCCAGCTCAGCTCTGCTCCAACTCCCGGGGAACCTATTCCTGGGGGGGCCGGGGACCGTCAGTTGGCCACCTCGGTGCCGGCGGGCGCCGAGCGCTGGTCATCGGTGGGGATGCCTATCTGCTATCGTTAAGACCCACAGCCTTCTGAGGCAGAGAATCCCAGATTCACAACCCTCTGGGGTCTGTTCTAAATGGCCTTCACCCTTGGTAACTCAAATGTTTAATGTTTTATGTGTCATTCTTAATTGTTGCAGTATGTCACGGGTTATGATAGTATGTTGCAGTATGTCACGCAGAGTAAACGGGTCATTTTCAGAATGGCAGGCAGTGACTAGTGGGGTACCGCAAGGCTCAGTGCTGGGACCCCAGCTATTTACAATATATATTAATGATTTGGACGAGGGAATTTAATGCAACATCTCCAAGTTTGCGGATGACACGAAGCTGGGGGGCAGTATTAGCTGTGAGGAGGATGCTAGGAGGCTGCAAGATAACTTGGATAGGTTGGGTGATTGGGCAAATGCATGGCAGATGCAGTATAATGTGGATAAATGTGAGATGTGATGTATCCACTTTGGTGGCAAAAACAGGAAAGACTATTATCTGAATGGTGGCCGATTAGGAAAAGGGGAGATGCAACGAGACCTGGGAGTCATGGTAGACCAGTCAATGAATGTAGGCATGCAGGTGCAGCAGGTAGTGAAGAAAGCGAATCGTATGTTGGCATTCATGGCAAAAGGATTTGAGTACCAGAGCAGGGATGTTCCACTGCAGTTGTACAGGGTCTTGGTGAGGCCACACCTGGAGTATTGCCGACAGTTTTGGTCTCCTAATCTGAGGAAAGACATTCTTGCGATAGAGGGAGTACAGAGAAGGTTCACCAGACCTATTCCTGGGGCGGCAGGACTTCCATATGCAGAAAGACTGGATAGGCTCTGCTTGTACTCGCTGGAATTTAGAAGATTGAGGGGGGATCTTATAGAGACTTACAAAATTCTTAAGGGGTTGGACAGGAAGATTGTTCCCGATGTTGGGGAAGTCCAGAACAAGGGGTCACAGTTTAAGGATAAGGGGGAAGTCTTTTAGGACTGAGATGAGAAAATCATTTTTCACACGGAGAGTGGTGAATCTGTGGAATTCTCTGCCACAGAAGGTAGTTGAGGCCAGTTCATTGGCTATATTTAAGAGGGAGTTAGATGTGGATCTTGTGGCTAAAGGGATCAGGGGGTATGGAGAGAAGGCAGGTACAGGGTACCGAGTTGGATGATCAGCCATGATCATATTGAATGGCAGTGCAGGCTCGAAGGGCCGAATGGCCTACTCCTGCACCTATTTTCTATGTTTCTATGCTATGTTGTTACTTGCGAGCGGAGCACCAAGGCAAATTCCTTGTATGTGTACAAACTTGACCAATAAATGTATTCATTCATACATCTCACTGTACTCAAGGTAGACTGGAAAGGGATACTAGCAGGAGTCTGAAGAAGGGTTTCAGCCCGAAACGTAGCCTACCTCCTTCGTTCAATAGATGCTGCTGCACCCGCTGAGTTTCTCCAGCATTTTGTGCACCCTAGCAGGAATGATGGTGGAAGAGCAATGGCAGGAATTTCTGGGCATAATCCGGAACACACAGGATCATTTCATACCAAAAAGAAAGAAAGATTCTAAAGGGAGTAGGAGGCAACTGTGGCTGACAAGAGAAATTAGGGATGGAATAAAACAAAAAGAAAAGATGTATAACACAGCAAAGAGTAGCCAGAAGCCAGAGGATTGGGAAACTTTCATAGGACAACACAAGGAAACACAATGGGCAATATGGGCTGAAAAGATGAAGTATGAGGGGAAGAAGGCCAGGAATGTAAATAAGGACAGTAAAAGCTTCTTTAGATATGTTAAGGGAAAAAGAATAGCAAAGTCAAATGTGGGTCCCTTGAAGGCAGACACGGGTGAAATTATTATGGGGAACAAGGACATGGCAGAAGAGTTGAACAGGTAATTCGAATCTGTCTTCTCTAAGACACAAACAATCTCCCAGAAGTACTGGAGGACAGAGGGTCTAAGGGGGTCCAGGAACTTTTAAAGACATTTTCATTAGGCGAGAAATACGATTGGGTAGGCTAATGGGACTTAAGGATGATAAATCCCCTGGGCCTGATGGACTGCATCCCAGGGTCCTCAGGGAGGTGGCTCTAGAAATAGTGGACACATTGGTGATCATTTTCCGACGTTCAATAGATTCAGGATCAGTTCCTGTGGATTGGAGGATAGCTAATGTTATCCCACTTTTCAAGAAAGGAGCGAGAGAAAAAACAGGGAATTACAGACCAGTTAGCCTGACTTCGGTGGTGGGAAAGATGCCGGAGACAATTAATAAAGAGGAAATGATGGGGCATTTGGATAACAGTAAAAGGATTAATCCAAGTCAACATGGATTTATGAAAGGAAAATCATGCTTGACTAATCTTCTGGAATTTTTTGAGGATATGACAAGTAAAATGGATGAAGGGGAGCCAGTGGATTGAGTGTATCTAGACTTTCAGAAAGCCTTTGATAAGGTCCCGCACGGAAGACTTGTGACTAAAATTAGAGCACATGGTATTGGGGGTAGGGTGTTGACGTGGATAGAAAATTGGTTGACAGACAGGAAGCAAAGAGTAGGAGTGAATGGGTCATTTTCAGAATGGCAGGCAGTGGCGACTGGAGTGCCGCAAGGCTCGGTGTTGGGGCCGCTACTGTTTACCATATATATTAATATTTGGAAGAGGCAATTAGGAGCAAGTTTACAGATGACACAAAGCTGTGTGGCAGTGTGAACTGTGAAGAGGATGTTAGGAGGTTGCAGGGGGACCTGGACAGGTTGAATGAGTGGGCAGATGCAAGGCAGATGCAGTATAATATAGATAAATGTGAGGTTATCCACTTTGTCGGCAAAAACAAGGGGGCAAATTATCATCTCAACGGGGTTAGGTTAGGTTGGGGGGAGGTGCAGCGAGACCTGGGCGTCCTTGTACACCGGTCACTGGAAGTTAGTGTGTAGGTACAGCAGGCAGTGAGGAAAGCTAATGGAATATTGACCTTCATAACAAGAGGATTTCAGTATAGGAGTAGAGAGGTTACTCTGCAGTTTTATTGGGCTCTGATAAGACCACATCTGGAGTATCGTGTTAAAGAAGGAACTGCAGATGCTGGAGAATCGAGGGTTACACAAAAGGCTGGAGAAACTCAGCAGGTGCAGCAGCATCTAAGGAGCGAAGGAGATAGGCGACGTTTCGGGTCCAGACTGCTGAAGAAGGGTCTCGACCTGAAACGTCGCCTATCTCCTTCACTCCTTAGATGCTGCTGCACCCGCTGAGTTTCTCCAGCCTTTTGTGTAACTCTGGAGTATCGTGTACAGTTTTGGTCTCCTAATTTGAGGAAGGACATCCTTGTGATTGAGGCAGTGCAGTGTAGGTTCACAAGATTGATCCCTGGGATGGCGGGACCGTCATATGAGGAAAGATTAAAAAGACTAGGCTTGTATTCACTGGAGTTTAGAAGGATGAGGGGTTATCTTATAGAAACATATAAAATTATAAAAGGACGGGACAAGCTAAATGCAAAGAAAAAAGTTCCCAATGTTGGGCGAGTTCAGAAGCAGGGGCCGCAGTCTTAGAATAAAGTGGAAGCCGTTTAAGACTGAGGTGAGAAAAAACTTTTTCACCCAGGGAGTTGTGAATTTGTGGAATTCCCTGCCACAGATGGCAGTGGAGGCCAAATCACTGGATGGATTTAAGAGAGAGTTAGATAGAGCTAGCGGCTAGTGAAATCAAGGGATATGGGGAGAAGACAGGCACGGGTTATTGATTGGGGACGATCAGCCATGATCACAATGAATTACGGTGCTGGCTTGAAGGGCCAAATGGCTTCCTAATGCACCTATTTAATAATACCTTAAATGGTGAAGTGGCAATTAAATTGAATCTTGAATAGTGAAATTGTCCCATCGCCCCCCCCCCCCTTATTGTTAACGTAGCGATGTTAGCGGGGTGAAGATTAATGTGCAGATTAGTCTCGCTTACTGGAGGCGGATTTGCTCGGGCTGCTAGCTGATGAAGAAAAAAAAAAAATCGGACTTCCGGTCCCAGACTACTATTTTTTAAATTAGCTAGACAATTTAATTGGATTAAAATTAAAGTGACATCAACGCCTACTACGTGACGGGTCGCAAGAACAGGACAAAACAAAGGGTAAGTCGTGTATTTTACATATAATCTTGCTTCTTGGGATGGCTTTGATTTAAATTCTACATTGTGAAAATGTTATTTGGGCCCCTTACGATTCGGCCATGTCTTTCCTGCCAACATGGGGTTCAAATTCACCGCAAATGCAACGTTCCAATCGATGGCGTTCCAGAAACACCCAATAGCAAGATGATTAAAATGCCCATTTTCTTTGGACAATCATGTCATAAGCCTTCTAAATTGTCTATATTTTGTGTTATTCTCTCTCCATGATCATTATTTTCAAACTAAATATTCACAACAGTTTGCGTCACATGTATTGTTCAAAAAACTATAATTTTGATTATATTGAGTGGATGTTTCTGGATTAATTTATGGGAATTAAACATTACAATCCTTCCATCTGGCATATAAATTCATGACAATGAGATTTTAAAATCATGTTATATTGTGAATTCTTGTGTGAATGATTAGTTTGTTATTTGGATACGTAGGCTATTAAAAAAACATATATCCTTTTCTTAAGAAACTGAATCTACAGGACATTCCTAATGGAAAAGTAGTGGGCAGAAAGGCATGTCATGCGTGGTTTGAAGAGCAAATACTTGTAGTTTACAATGCCAAAATTGAAAAAAGGCGAGGAAAAACAAGGTGTACAGAGCTGCTTATTTGTTACAATCTGAGGAGTATTATGATGCTACTGATTATGATATGCCAATATACCAGCTAGCAACTGATCGTCTCCATAAATACACGATCTAGTGCTAGAAATTGTAATGTATTTACCTATCTGTTACGGATTTACAGCATATAATACAATAATATTAAAGTTGTAATATTGAGAATATCACATTTTTTAATTTTCATAGCAGTCTGGGTGTTTATTACTATTTCCGAACTGTAAGTTTAAAACCCGATCATGGGGCTTCGATTTACAGAGGCCCAGGAGCGGTTGCAGCGGGAGGAACCCAAATCTGTAACGTTCCATTCGCAGTTCACCGTCAGATGGACGTCAGATGTGGGAGGTCATGGAGTCTGATAGCCCTCCAGACGTCCACATCTGCGCCAGGTGCATCGAGATGGGGCGCCTAAGGGACCGTATTAGGAACCTGGAGCAGCAGCTCGATGACCTCCGTCTGGTCAGGGAGAGCGAAGAGGTCAAAGAGAGGAGTTACAGAAAGGTGGTCACTCGAAAACCACAGGAGGTAGACAAGTGGATCACGGTGAGGAGGGGCAAGGGGCAGAGGCAGGGACTAGAGAGTACCCCGATGGCTGTACACCTTGGCAATAAGTACTCCTGTTTGAGTACTGTTGGGGGGCACAGCCTACCTGGGGGTAGCAACAGCAGCCGGGCCTTCGGTACAGAGACTGGCCCTATTGCTCAGAAGGGTAAGGAAAAGAAGAGAAGGGCAGTAGTAATAGGGGACTCAATAGTTAGGGGGTCAGATAGGTGATTCTGTGGACGCAGTCAGGAGACCCGGATGGTAGTTTGCCTCCCTGGTGCCAGGGTCTGGGATGTGTCTGAACGTGTCCAACATATCCTGAAATGGGAGGGAGAGGAGCCTAAGGTCGTGGCAAATATAGGTACCAATGACACTGGTAGAAAAAGAGAACAGGTCCTGAAAGGAGAATTTTGGGAGTTAGGAGGAGAGTTAAGGAGAAGGACCGCAAAGGTAACAATCTCAGGATTACTGTCTGTGCCACACGACAGTGAGAGTAGGAATGGAGCGAGGTGGAGGATAAATGTGTGGCTGAAGGACTGGTGCAGAAGGCAGGGATTCAAGTTTCTGGATCATTGGGACCTCTTTTGTGGAAGGTATGACCTGTACAAAAAGGACGGGTTGCACTTGAACCCGAGGGGGACCAATAACCCGGCGGGGAGATTTGCATAGGCTACGGGGGAGACTTTAAACTGGAACGGTTGGGGGAACGGACTCAAATAGATAAAAGATAGTAGTCAGTGTGTGAGGCAGGAGGCAGAGAAGGGAAGCATTCAGACCCAACATGTAGGGGAGAAAGAAGACAAAGATAATAAACAGAGAATAAGAGGTGGGTTTCTTAAATGTGCGAGCAGAAAGACAGAGGGGTGTAAAACGAGGGTAGAAGTAATAGGTAGCAACGTGAAAAGTAAAAGTGGCAGGCAGACAAATCCAAGGCAAAAATCAAAAAGGGCCACTTTTCAACATAATTGCATAAGGGTAAGAGTGTTGTAAAAACAAGCCTGAAGGCTTTGTGTCTCAATGCAAGGAGCATTCGTAATAAGGTGGATGAGTTGAATGTGCAGATAGCTATTAATGATTATGATATCGTTGGGATCACAAAGACATGGCTCCAGGGTGACCAAGGCTGGGAGCTGAACATCCAGGGATATTCAATATTCAGGAGGGATAGACAGAAAGGAAAAGGAGGTGGGGTAGCGTTGCTGGTTAGAGAGGATATTAACGCAATCGAAAGGAAGGACATTAGCTTGGAGGATGTGGAATCAATATGGGTACAGCTGCAAAACACTAAGGGGCAGAAAACGCTAGTAGGAGTTGTGTATAGGCCACCTAACAGTAGTAGTGGAGTTGGGGATGGCATCAAACAGGAAATTAGAAAAGGTAAAACAGTTATAATTGGTGACTTCAATCTACATATAGATTGGGTGAATCAAATTTGCTGGGGTGCTGAGGAAGAGGATTTCTTGGAATGTATGCGGGATAGTAAGGGAGAACCAAAGGATGTGTTATATCTGGACTTTCCGAAGGTTTCGACAAGGTCCCACATAAGAGATTAGTGTACAAGCTTAAAGCACACGGTACTGGCGGTTCAGTATTGATGTGGATAGAGAACTGGCTGGCAGACAGGAAGCAAAGAGTAGGAGTAAACGGGTCCTTTTCAGAATGTCAGGCAGTGACTAGTGGGCAAGGTTCAGTGCTGGGACCCCAGCTATTTTAAATATATATTAATGACCTAGATGAGAGAATTGAATGCAACATCTCCAAGTTTACAGATGACATGAGGCTGGGGGGCAGTGTTAACTGTGAGGAGGATGCTAGGAGGCTTCGAGGTGACTTGGATAGGCTGGGTGAGTGGGCAAATGGATGGCAGATGCAGTATAATGTGGATAAATGTGAGGTTATCCACTTTGGTGGCAAAAACAGGAAAGTAGACTCTAATCTGAATGGTGGCCGATTAGGAAAAGGGGAGATGCAACGAGACCTGGGTGTCATGGTGCACCAGTCATTGAAAGAAGGCATGCAGGTGCAGCAGGCAATAAAGAAAGCGAATGGTATGATAGCATTCATAGCAAAAGGATTTGAGTATAGGAGCAAGGAGGTTCTACTGCAGTTGTACAGGGTCTTGGCGAGGCCACACCTGGAGTATTGCGTACACTTTAATCTCCAAATCTGAGGAAAGACATTCTTCCCATAGAGGGGTACAGAGAAGGCTCACCGGACTGATTCCTGGGATGTCAGGACTTTCATGTGAGAAAAGACTGGATAGACTCAGCTTGTACTCGCTAGAATTTAGAAGATTGAAGGGGGATCTTGTAGAAACTTAAAAAAATCCTAAGGTGTTGGACCGGCTAGATGCAGGAAGATTGTTCCTGATGTTGGGGTAGTCCATAACAAGGGGTGACAGTTTAAGGATAAGGGGGAAATCTTTTAGGACCGAGATGAGAAAAACATTTTTCACACAGAGAGTGGTGAATCTCTGGAATTCTCTGCCACAGAAGGTACTGGAGGTCACTTCATTGGCTATATTTAAGAGATAGTTTGATGTGGCCCTTGTGCCTAAAGGGATCAGGGGTATGGAGAGAAGGCAGGTACAGGATACTGAGTTGGATGATCAGCCATGACCATATTGAATGGTGGTGCAGGCTCGAAGGGCCGAATGGCCTACTCCTGCACCTATTTTCTATGTTTCTATGTTTCCGTCATAACGGTCAATTTTGTTATTAGCGACAATTAGGTAATTCACTAATTATATGCTTTAATTTCAGATCATTAAAGTAAGATGTTTTATATTTGTTTCAGAATACTTCAATCTATAATAACTGAAAATTTAATTCAGTTCTCAAAATTTCTAAGAAAGTTATGGCCTTTTGACTCGATCACAGCTTTTGTGTTAAGTCAATGGAAAAGCAATGACGAACAAGATGCTAATTTAAGAGTATGAACATGGCCATACCTTTTTTAATACTGAAGATATGAAAGTGAATTTGGTGTCAAATTAAACTTATTTTTATGCTTTATCTGATAGGATAAATTGCAGGTTTGATTTTTAAAATCTCAAAATGTTGTAACATAGTTACTTATTGTCAAAGGGCCTGAAGTTTCCACACCCAATCACTCCAATGACAAAGTTACACCAGTATTGTATTTTTTGTGTTTACCTTCAGCCTGAAGAAGGGTCTCAACCCGAAACGTCGCCCAATTGCTTTTGTGCAGAGATGCTGCTGCTGCCCGTCTGTCTGTCTGTCTGTCTGTCTGTCTGTCTGTCTGTCTGTCTGTCTGTCCCTCTGAGTTACTCCGGCATTTTGTGTCCACCTTCAAATTACAAACAAACAAACGCATCTCCAATTGTTGCTGACGTCATGGCGCAGGGTGGGGTGGGCGGGTAAACGTCACGGCGCAGGGCGTACGTCACAGTGACGGGTTGACCAGCCTCAGTGAGAACCCGACCTGCGTCACGTGGAGAGGGAGAAGGGGAGGGATGAAGGGAGGAAGTCAGTGATGGAAGTCCAACTCCTCTTGCCTTGTTTCTAGGTTTTTGTTTCTCTCTATATATGCATAACAGCATGAATTATAATCTGATTTCCATACACGAATATACTAAGGTCATTCATGTGCTGCACCTGTCGATCAGAGCCTGGCTCTACTGTGGAATGTAGTTAAGAATGTAATTTAGCCTAACCTAATTTATACCCAATCCAATTTGAAGCATAAATGTTGCATTCAAGTGTAAGTTGAAAGACTCGCAACAGTATGCACCAAATTGCACAATTTCAAGTTGAAAAATGCAAAAGCTCACACCCATTGTTGGCAGCCCTGTGTATAATATCTGAATAAATTAAGTCATTCACCCCTCTAGTTTCATTCACCCCAAAATAATTTCATTCACTCTTGGGTGAACCAGTCACCAGTTTAAAAAGCACTGGACTAGAGGGTGTGAGCTACAGGGAGACGTTGAGTCGGCTGGGTCATTAATTCTTGGAGCGCAGGAGTATGAGGGGTGATCTTGGAAGTGTATAAAATCATGATGTGAATAGATCAGGTAGATGCACAGAATCCCCTGCCCAAAGTAGGAGAATCGAGGACCAGAGGACATGGGTTCAAGGTGAAGGGGAAATTATTTAATCGGAATCCGAGGGGTAACTTTTTCACACAAAGGTGGTGGATGTATCCGCTATCTTTAAGAGCCCTACCCAGCTCTCTTGAACGCATCCAGAGAACCTGCCCCCACCGCCCTCTGAGGCAGAGAATTGCACACACTCACAACTCTCCGTGA
>OY740823.1:3776821-3988031 GCA_963514005.1 Raja brachyura | reverse complement strand
GCGCCAACAGTCTGTCTGTCCCTTCCTTGTTTGTTGTTGGTTATTGCGTGTTAAATGTACGTTTTAGCGTTCTTCAGCTTGTTTTACGTGTGGAGGTGGAAAACTTTTATTAATCTCTTCCCTCGACGGAGTTGCGGTTTCTATCGGTATCGTATCTCCCCCCCCCCCCCCCCCCCCCCGCAATGCGGACTAACATCGAGAAGTTGGCGGTCTTTGCTGCAGACCGACTTCGGGAGCTCCAACCGCGGAAGCCTGCGGACTTAATATCGTGGAGCTCATGGTCCCTGGTTAGAGACCGAATTCGGCAGCTCCTAACAGCAGGAGCCTCGATCACCGCGGGAGCTTCGGTCATCCCAACGCGGGAAATTTGATCGCCGGCTCCAGGAGCTTGGATCGCCCAGACGGCGTGGTTCCTCTGATCCGACTGCGGGAAAATAAAGAGGAAGCTAATTGGAATTTATTGTCTTCCATCACAGTGAGGAATAAGGGGAATCCTCTGTGGTGGTATTTGATGTAGTTGCGTGCCTTGTTGCTTGTTTTTAGTGTGGATTTATGGTAATTTGAGTTACATTGGTATGTGACAATAAATAGGTATGTTACAAAACTTACCTTGAGCAGCGCTGCAGTTCTGCCGCTCCCCGTCTTTGTGACATGGCGCCTTTCAGAGGGGGGCGTGTTAAAGTGCCGTTTTTCCACAGACTGGGCAAATCGATCCATGTCAGGGGATTTCGTTGCTGAAGAAAAATCGCTCCGACATTTTATTCATGAAGGTATTTTTAAATTACGCTAGATTATTTATTAACTGGAGTAATTTCAAAATCTTCTAAAGCCGTGAGCGCCGACAACGGGAAGGATTTTACATAGCGGAGAAAATAAAGTACACAATTTATTTTTACCTTAAAACGTGCTTCTTAGGAAGCATTTCATCACATTTTCATGTTGCGAAATGGGGACAAAAAAAATACGAACCGGTACTACTTTTCTGCCGACTTACTGCAAACCGCAACGTTCTAATCAACCGCATTCCATTAAAACCCACTCGCAATGGCCATTAACTTACGGGCATTAAACACTAAATTCCTTCCATTTGCCTACAAATTCATGAAAATGAGATTTAAAAATCATGTTATATTGTGAATTATTCTGTGAATGTTATTTGGATACTTAGGCAATTTAAAAATGTTTATCTGTTCTTAAGAAATGGATAAATGTTTAGATCTAGTGATTGAAATTTGTAATTAGCTACAATTAGGTAAGTAACTAATTATATGCTTTAATTTCAGGTGATCCAAGTAAGATCGTTTCATATTTGTTTCAGAATGCTTCAATCTATAATAACTGAAAATGTCATTGAGTTCCCTTAATTTTTAAAATGTTATGGGTTTTTGACTGTCCCAGATCACAGCTTTTGCGTTAAGTCAATTGAACGGCAATGGTGAACAAGATGCTAATTTCCGAGTATGAAAATGGCCATAACGTTTTTAATACTGAAGATATGAAAGTAAATTAGGTGTCAAATTAAACTTCTTTTAATGCTTTGTCTGGTGGGATAAATTGCAAGCTTGATTTCTTTAATCTCAAAATTTTGTAACATTGCTACAATAAACTGACCGAATTGCGCAGAATATTCCAAATTCGGCCTGACTAGCGCCTTTTTGAACGTCAGCATGACATCCCGTTTTTTTTGTATACACGCCCTCTCGAAATAAATGCTAGCAGAGAGTTTGCTCTCTTTACTACCGATTCTACTTTCTGGAATCCTGCACCATGAAGCCAACTTGGAAGAGTAAGGGGGCTGGGAGGCAACCAGCTTATGGCAATGGGTACTGGTGGACACCCAGATTGGAGGAGCGAGGGACTGGTAGGCATCCAGCTAGGGGCAATAAGGGGCTGGGAATAGGGCAGGTTCTTCTGGAGGCCCTACTGCAGCTGTACATAACTCATGTAAGAACACACCTGGAGTGTTGTGTGCAGTTTTCATCTCTTAATTTCAGACAGAAGGAGGGTCTCGAACCGAAACGTCGCCTATTCCCTTTTCCATAGATGCTATCTCACCCGCTGAGTTCCTCAGCATTTTTGCCTACCTTCGATTTTTCCAGCATTTGCAGTTATTTCTTAAGACTAAGGGGTAGGACATTTATGACTGAGATGAGGAAATACTTTATCTCCCAGAGGGTTGTGAAACTGTGGATTTCTCTGGCACGTAAGATTTCTGGGGCCAATGCACTGTATGTATTGAAGAGAGAGTTAAACATTGATCTTAGGGCTAACGGTTTCAAGGGATATGGGGAATTAGCAGGAAGAGAGTACTGATTCTGTATGATCAGCCATGATCATATTGAATGGCGGTGTTGGCTCGAAGGGCCAAATGGCCTACTCCTGACCTATTTTCTATGTTACTGACTTGGCCTCTCACAGCCTTGTGTGGCACAGAATTCCACAGATTCACCACCCTGTGAGTGAAGACATGTCTCATCTCCTACCTGAAAGAATGTCCTTTAATTCTGAGATCATTACCTCTAGTCCTGGACTCTCCCGCAGGTGGAAACATTCTCTCCACATCCACTCGATCCAAGTTTTTCGCTGTCCTCTATGTTTCAATGAGGTACCCCCTCATTCTTCTAAACTCCAGCGAGTACAGGCCCAGTGCCGACAAATGCTCATCATCGGTTTACCTAATCATACCAGGTATCATTACTGCATACCTCCTCTGGTCCCTCTCCAGAGCCAGCACATCCTGCCTCAGATATGATGCCCAAAATTGTTCCCAATATTCCAAATGCGGCCTTTCCTGCGCCACAGCATGACATCCCCTTCTTGTGTACAAGCCCCCGTGAAATAAATGCTAGCATTGAAGTGGATTTCTTTACTACCGATTCGACTTGTAGGGTAACCTTTTGGGAATGATGCTCCTGTACTAACAGGTTCCTTTGCACCTTCGATGTATGGAATCTCTCCCCATTTAGAACAGCGGTCCCAGCACCGAGCCCTGCGGACCTCCGCGTGTCACTTGCAGGCAACCAGAAAAAAATCTCCTTTATTGGTACTCATTGCCTTCTGCATCCCATCTAACCTGATACCCATGCCGGTATTAGGTATGTGATGCCATGGGCTCTCTTCCTCCTCAGCCACGTACCGTGCAGCACCTGATCAAAGACTTTCTGAAAATCTGGGTAAACAACATGTACTGACTCACCTTTGCCCATCTTGCTATTTACTTCTTCAAAGAATTCCAGCAAATTTGACAAGCTTGACAAATTTGATCTCCTTCACAAAGCTATGCTGACCGGCTAAATATATCGTGGACTTTTAAGTACTGCGCAACCTCATTCTTTATAATGAACTCTAAAATCTTACCAACCACCCAAGTCAGACTATTGTGACAATGTGACAATTGCTGAGGGATCACCTGTGCAGGTAAAATTCGCGACCGGGGCTTTGTCAACCATCTTCAGGAAGCTGTAGACAAGAGGCTAAGGGACCAGCAAGCAGGAAGGATCGCTCATGCAAAGACCACATAGCAACATTACGCATCATGATTGAGCAGTTTATTGAATGGAACACGTCCTTGTACGTCAACTTCATCGATTATTGAGAAAGCGTTTGACAGCATAGACAGGACAATACTATGGCGCCTAATGAACCACTGCGGAATTCCCACCAAAATCATAAACTGAACCAAGAACCAGTTATGCATGTGTCAGGATGGGCGTCAAGCAGGGATATCTATTGGCACAATGCCTGTTCCTACTGACAATTGACTGGATCATGATGGAAACAATTGTGAATGGAAATAAATGGACTTCACTGGACAATGTGGGAACAGCTAGATAATCTTGACTTGCAGACGGACAAGACGACACGCGAAGACGGACAGACTCTCACAAGCTGCGACAAAACATGGTCTTTCACCCAATACAGCAAAGACACAAATGATGAGGATCCATTCCAAAACCAGCAACCCTATCCTTATGCACAGCACTGCTCAAGAGGAGGTAGAAACATTCACATACCTAAGCAGTGTTGTGGACATCACCGGAGGGGCAGGAACAGACAACATAGTAGGAAACAATAAGGCTAGGGTGGTATTTAACGTGCTCTGGTAAATCTGGAGCTCAAAACACATCTCAATCAACACCCAAATAGGCATCTTAAATGTGAAACGTGTAATGCTGTATGGATCCGAGACATGGAAAACAACAAAACAAACTACATACAGGCTGCAAACATTCATTAATACCTGCGTTAGGAGAATACTTCATATCTGGTGGAAAGGCAAAGTAAGCAATGTGGGTCTGCGTAAGAGAATAAGCTTTTCCGCAAGGAAAAATAAAAGAGGTCGCCCCAGCAACAGCTCGGGATGAGGCGTCCAGACAGAAATGTCTGAGAGTGGGCTCAACCGGGGAGATCTCGAAGGAACTGCCAACAACTGAGTGAGGTGGAAGACATTTGTCAATGGCCTATGCTCCCTAGAGGAGTAAAGGGCTTCAGAAGAGTCAGACTAACCGACCTATAGTTCCCACATATTCTGCATTGCTCCCTTCATGTGCAGGGGGGTAATATTGGAAATTTTCAAATCATCTGGAATCACTCCTTAGTCGAGTGATTGTTGAAATATCACTATCAATCCCTCCACAATTTCTAAAGCCAGTTCTTTCAGAATCCTCGGGTGCAATCCGTCTGCTCCAAGTGACTCATCCACCTTAAACCCTTTCAGCTTCCCAAGTATTTTGTCGCTTGTGATAGCCAACCCAATAACTTCCAACTTCTGATTCTCTTGAATTTCAGACACGTTGCTGGTGGCTTCAACTGTGAAGACTGATGTGAAAATGTTATTCAATTCCTCCCCCATTTCCTTATTCATATGATCACTTCTCTTGCATTATTTTCAAATTGTCCATGGTCCACTCTTGCCTCTTTCTTTCTCTATATAATTGAAGAAACTCATGCTATCCTCTTTTATATTATTAGATGACTTACCTTCGTATTTCATCTTTTCTCCCCGTATTGCCTTTTTAGTTACCTTCTGTTGTAAAAGCTTTCCACATCCGTAGCTTCCCACTAATTTTTGCAATGTTGTATGCCTTCTATTTTAATTTTCTACTGTCCTTGGCATTTCTTGGAAGCCACGGTCTCCTCTTCTACACCCAGAATCTTCGTTTCTCTTTGTAATGAAAATATCCTGCATCGTCCGAATTATTCCCAGAGAATCCTACCATTGCTTTTCCACCGTCATCCCTGCTTTGTATTTCCAGTCAAACGCTGCCAGCTTCCTCCTCATGTCCCTTTAGTCCCCTTTGCTCAGTTGCAATACCGACAAATCCGATTTCACCTTCTCCCTCTCAATTTGCAGAATAAAACTTATGATCTTGTGGTCGTTATCTCCTAGTTGGTCCTTTCCCCTTGATTTCCCTTATCAAAACTGGTTCATTACACGACACTAACTCCAAAATTGCATTCTCCCTGGTAGGTTTCACTGCAAGCTGTTCTAGTAATCCATTGTGCGGCACTCTGCAAACTCCCTTTTTGAGGGTCCAGTAAACAACCTGATTTTCCCAGTCTACCTGCAATTCCAAATCTGCCTTGACCACCGTAGCATTGCATTTCTTACATGCTAGTCGTACCTCGTGATGCAACTTGTATCCTATATCCTGGCTACTGTGCGGGGGCGTGCAAATCGCCCCCATTCGGGTCGTTTTACCATTACAATTCTTAGCCCTATCCGCAATGACTACATCCTCTGATCCCATGACTCCAGTCGCCATGGACTTAATTTCATTCCTTACAAACAGTGCTTCCGCACCGTCTCTAGCCGTCTGTCTACCTTTCCAATAGGGCGAAACCTTGAAGATTTAGCTCCCAACTCCGATCCTTTTGCAGGCACGTCTCTGTATTTGGCACCATATCAAACCTACCAATTTCCAATTTTGCCACAAGACGATCTACTTTGTTTCTTATACTACGCGTATTTAAATACAACACATTCAATCCGGTATACACCTCGTCTCCTCTCACAACGATCACGATTTTATCCGACCTTACACTCTTGTCCTTTCTGAAACTTTCCGTCCTGTTACTTTTGAAGACGTGTGACTGTCCCTGCACAGTCGGTCTCTTTAAATCCAAACTTGCAGTTCAGAATTGATGTCCCATCACCTCTCCGCCCCTCCCTTCCAATATTTACTTCAAAGCTCTATCTACGGCCCCGGTTATACGGTTCGCCATGAGTCTAGTCCCCGTCAGGGTCAAGTGGAGTCAGAACAATTCCCTCTTTCCACAATACTGGTGCAAATGTTCCACAAATTCAAACCCACTGCTTCTCCACCAGTCTTTGAGCCACGCGTTCAACTCTCTAATCTTCTCAACCGAATGCCAATTTGCACGTGGCCCAGGTAGAAATCCATAGATTATTACCTTCTTGGTAATTGGTCCAATTTGGTACCCAGCTGTTCAAATCCTTTGGCAGAATGTCTTTCCTCGTTCTACCTCTATCATTGGTACCCACGTGGACCACGTCGATCGGATCTTTCCGCTCCCACTCCAGATTTCTCTGAATGTCAGACGAGATATCATGAACCAGGGCATCTGGTACTCTGGATCCTTGTGACAGAGAGCAGTGTAAATCCCTCCAAATATACCATCCATAAGGAGAACTACATTTTTCATCGCTGTTCGTTCTCTATTGGCCCCATCAACCAAGGAGCCCTGTTCATGTTCCTCGTCCTTCTTGCAGTCCTCTAACTGAGTCCACAATTCTGCTCCCCTGCTTTCCACACTAGCAGTCACGCCCCCTGGCGGGCGAAACTGCCTCCAGATACACAGCGTCCAGGAAAATAGCCCATCCTTCTATTGCTGCAGAGCTTGAAATTTAGTCACCAGACGGTCCACATTCAGTCTGATTCTATAGCCAAACAGCATTTGCCGCACACGTAGTCACCATGATTTACTAATGTGTCCACCAGCTCCTGCATCATGCAGCTGCAGCACATCGCATGATCCTGCGTGTCTCCTTTGCGTATTAGAATTCTAAAAATGCAGAAGATTATTCAAGCATGATTTCCCCTTCGTAAAACCGTACTGATTCCGTTACTGCTATCAAAATGTGCCGCTATTTCCTCTTTTATAATTGCCTCCAGCATGTTTCCCCATCACCGATGTGAGGCTAATATGTCTATAATTCTCCCGTTTCTCTCTCCCGCCATCCTTAAAAGGTGGGATAGCATTAGCTGCCCTCCAATCCACAGGAACTGATCCTGAATAAAGAGAACATTGGAAAATGTCCACCAATGCGTCCACGATTTTCATAGTCACTTCCTTAAGTACCCTGTGATGCAGACCATCAGGCCCTAGGGATTTATCAGCCTTCAGTCCCACCAGTCTATCCAACACCATATCATGCTTAATGTGAATTGCCTTCAGTTCTTCCGTCACCCTAGATCCTCTGGGCACTAGTACATCAGGGAAATTGTTTGTGCCTTCCTTAGTGAAGACGGACCTAAAGTACTTGTTCAACTCGTCTCCCATTTCCTTGTTCCCCATAATACATTCATCTGTTTCAGTCTTCAAGAGTCCAAATTTTTCAGTACCTTTTATTTCCTCTTCACATACCTATATAAGCTTTTACTATCCTCCTTAATATTCTTGGCTAGCTTACGATCGAACCTCATTTTTTCTCCCCGTGTTGCCTTATTAGTTATCTTCTGCTGCTCTTTAAAAGTCTCCAGATCATCTGGCTTCCCGCCCATATTTGCCAGTTTATACTTCTTTTTTATTTTTTATTCTGTCCTAACTTCCTTTGTCAGCTGCGATCGCTCCTCCCCCCCCCCCCCACCCCCGCCATATTTCTTCCTCTTTGGAATGAACCGACCCTGCACCTTTTGTATTATTCCCAGAAATATACTGACCATGTTTATAGCAACATCAAACATGGGTACAAAGAATGACCTCTCCCCCATCTGAGCCAATCTGACCGCATCTCCACATGTTTAACTCCAGCATATAGATCACTAATGAATACGTTCAAACCAGCTGCTAGGAACATTCACGTGTGGTCCGATAGGGCTTCTGGGAAAATACAGGACTGCTTTGACCGAACTGACTGGGACATTGACACCTACAATTCCACTGTAATATTTTACATAAAAAGCTGTGTAAACAATGCTACTAACGCTAAACGCATACGCATCCCTCCCAAGAACAAAATCATGCATGACCAAATGCATCCGACTCCATTAAAACGCCCGCAGATGGCTTTTCGGTCCGGCAACACAGAGCTGTATAGCTGTATAGTGCGGCCAGGTCCGACCTGAAGAGGGGCGTCAGGAACGTAGAAGCAGCCTATAAGCGAACGATTGAGGGTCACCAACAACTCAGACCCCGTTGCGTATGGGAAGGTATACGGCACATCACCAACTACAAAATCAATACCAACTCATCCATCAGCAATAGTGCCGCTCTGGTAAAACAGCTCAACCACTTATTTGGCCTCCATGAGAGAATAGAGACGGTCATGCCCACTACTCCACCTTCAACAACCAACAGCCAGACACTCATCAAATAGACTGCTGATGTCACACGCACAATCCGGAATGTTAACATACGGAAGGCAGCCTGTCCGGACGGAGTCCCAGGACGGGTTCTCAGAGACTGCGTTGTTGAGTTAGCTGACGTATTGACAAAAATAAAATCTCTCCCTGGCACAATGTATGGTCCCCACATGCCTAAACATCGGAAATAGTGCGAGTTCTGAAGCAGACGGCCATCACCTGCCTCAATGACAAACCGGTTGCACTAAAGCTAATAATCATGAAGTGCCTGGAGAGAATGGTCCTTTAGCACATCAAGGCAGCTCTCCCATCAACCCTGGATCCACATCAATATGCGTACAACGCAAACAGATTAACAGATGACGCCATTGCCACTGTCCTCCATACTGTACTGTTCCACGTAGAACAACGGGAAGCATACACACGACTGCTATTTGTGGATTACATCTCTGCAATTAACACCATCATACCCAGTAGACTTGTCTCCAAGCTGTCCGACCTGGGATTTGAACACAACATCTGCCTTTGGATTAAAGCTTTCCTGACTGACCGGCTGCAGTCAGTTTGGATGGGGTACCTCCACTCCCCCACTCCCCGTTCTGACAATCTGCACAGGAGCTCCACAAGGCTGTGTTCTGAGCACCCTCCTCTGCTCTATACCTCCGACTGCGTACCGACTCACAGCACGAGCAACATCATTAAATTTGCAGACAGCATCACTGTGGCGGAGCGGATCACTGAGGGTGATGAGTCAGCTTACAGGGAGAAGGTGCAAGGGTTAATATGCTGCTGACCATCCCCACACTGCACATAACTGGAGAAAGAGTGGACAGAGACTCCAGTTTCAGGTTCCTGGGCATCCACATCTCAGCAGATCTCAGGAGGTCAACTAACACGCACTCCCTGGTAAAGAAGGCACCACAACGACTTTACTTCCTGAGATCACTCAGGAAAGTCAACTTACCACAACAGCTGCTAGTGTTATTCTACCGTTGCTCCAGAGAGAGTGCCCTGACACATGGCATGCTAGTGTGGTATGGCAACAGTTCTGCGACTGACAAGAGGGCTCTACAGAGAGTCATCAATGCAGCCCAGAAGATTACCAACACACATCTACATGCCCTGGAAGAAATCTATAGCACTCGTTGACTGCGATAGGCATCACGCATCCTAAAGTACTCATCGCATCCCGCACATCGCTTGTTTGCAATTCTGCCCTCGGGAATGCGTTACAGGTCCATCAAATCACACAACACATGATTAACAAACAGTTTCTACCACAAGGCCATCACGACGCCGATCTCTGCACTGAATACACTCACTCCCGTAGCCAATATATTTTGCTGATATAACACCATACTGCACATATTGACTTGACTTGACGGTTTCTTGCCGTTTTTGCTGTTTTCATTGTCGTTATTTTAGCTATGTTACAACATTTTGAGATGTAAAAAATCAAGTCTGCAATTTATCCCATCAGATTATGCATAACAATAAGTTTAATTTGACACCTAATTCACGTTCATATCTTCAGTATTAATAACGTTATGGCCATGTTCATACTCGGCAATTAGCATCTTGTTCCTTATTGCTTTCCCATTGACTTAACACAAAAGCTGTGATCGAGGACAGTCAAAAGCCCATAACTGTCTTAAAAATTGAGAGAACTGAAAGACGCTTTCAGTTATTGTAGATTGAAGCATTCTGAAACAAATATAAAAAAATCTTACTTGGATGTCCTGAAATTAAAGCATATAATTAGTTTGTTAGCCAATTGTAGCTAATTACAAAATTCAATTACTAGATCTATCCATTTCTTAAGAAGCACGTTTATATGTAAAATAAACGGCTTTCGTGTACCTGTCCCGTACGTGAAATCTGTCCCCGTTGTCGGCGTTCACGGCATTAGAAGCTACTTTTTATTTTACTCCAGCACTAAAATTGTCGGGCGATTTTTAAAAAAAATCACAGACCGGCAGTCGGAACAAATCTTCAGCAAAAGCATCCACTCCGAGAAAATATATCCAGGACAGGTAGGAGAAAAAACGCATTTTAACTTTGCGACAAGCCAATTTAAACTCTTGGGTCAAGTTGCACCCTATATCCAGGCTACTGTTTGGGGGGCAGTACATAACTCCTATTATGGTCTTTTTACCCTTATAATTCCTCAGATCTACCCATCTTGACTCTACATCTCCTGATTCTATGTCACGTGTCGCAAGCGAATGAATTTCAATCCACATCAACAGAGCTACCTCACCCCTCTGCCCACCTGTCTATCTTTTCGATAGGACGTATACCCATGAATATTCAGTTCCCAGCCCGGGTCCTCTTGCAGCCATATCTCTGTAATTCTCACAACAACATAGTTACCAATTTCTAACCAAGCCTCAACCTCATCACTTTATTGTGACCGGGGAGATGGCCTGCGTGCCGCCAGACTGTTCCTTTATTCATCTTTGTGTTAGCGTCTGTTAAGAGTTTGTTTTTAATGTACTTCGGTTCGTTTTATGTTGGGGGGGGGGGGGGGGGGGCGGGCGAAACTTTTTACAGGTTCTTACCTTCCCGGAGATGTGATCAATTTTCGGATCACATTCTCCGGGCTCTGCGGTCCACCATCACTGGAGCTGGGAGCGGACTTAACATCAGAGCGGATCCCTTGCCTGGCTATCGCTCCCACCGCGGCCTGCGGACTTACTATCAAGGGCTCGCAGTCTCGGGAGAGGCTACTCGGGAGCTCCAACGCCGCAAAAGTTTCGATCAGCCCCGTCGCGAGGTTCGATCGCCCGGCGCGGGGGAGCTGACAACGGGAGCTGAACGCCTCGATGCGAAAGGCCTGAACGTCGCCGGCTACGGGAGTCAAGATCCTCCCCTCAACGGAGGGCTCGAGGCCCCCGACCGAGGCAGAACAAAAGGAAGGACTTGAACTGTATTTCGCCTTCCATCACAGTGAAGAATGTATAGGAGTCACTGTGGTGGATGTTCATGTTAAAATGTGGTTTTGAGTCTGTTGCTTTTAATTGTGTGACTGACCTGGCCAGTTAAATTCCTTCGCATCGATCACTTGGCCATAATCTCCTCTCCCTTCCTGAGCTTCTACCCCGTTAATTCTGGTGTATTTCTTAACTTTTCTTATACTCTTTCCCTTTAAATCTATCTTCATATCTCCAGATTATCACCTCGACCCCAGTATTAAGTTCAAACCTACCTGTGCAGCACTGGCAATGCCACCGCCAAAACATAGGGAAAAAACATAGCCACATAGGAAATAGGTGCAGGAGTAGGCCATTCGGCCCTTCGAGCCTGCACCACCATTTAATATGATCATGGCTGATCATCCAACTCAGTATCCTGTACCTGCCTTCTCTCCATACCCCCTGATCCCTTTAACCACAAGGCCACCATCTAACTCGCTCTTAAATATGGCCAATGAACTGGCCTCAACTACATTCTTTGGCAGAGAATTCCACAGATTCACCACTCATTGTGTGAGAAATGATTTCCTCATCTCAGTGCTATAAGACGTCCCCCTTATCCTTAAACTGTGACCCCTTGTTCTGGACTTCCTCAACATCGGGAACAATCTTCCTGCTTCTAGCCTGTCCAGCCCCTTAAGAATTTTGTAAGTATCTATAAGATCCCTCCTCAATCTTCTAAATTACAGCGAGTACAAGCCGAGTCTCTCCAGTTTTTCGTCATATGGAAGTCCTGCCATCCCAGGTATCAGTCTTTGAACCTTCTCTGTACTCCCTCTATGGCAAGAATGTATTTCCTCAGATTAGGAGACCAAAACTGTAACGTGCAATGATGTATGGGGGAGGTGAAGAAAATGAATGGCGATGAGAAGACTGGAGCTGATGGAATGGGGGAAGCGAGATAGGAAGGCCAAATGAATCGGGCTTTGGAGGGATACTAGTAGGGCAGGTGCCGAAGTGAATGTCAAGACAAGTGGCGGGAATGCAGGAGGAGGAAAGTACGGATCAATCTGAACTTCTCAAGCCTCACGCTGAATGGACATTACACACATTACACCAGGGCAGAGGAAATGGCAGTATAACACAGAAGGTGAGATGTTGCGGAATGAGGTGGGAGATATCTCAAGGTTATTATCAAATGTTACAGTGATTTTATGCACACTAGCTTAAAGATTTCATGCACGTCTTTCCAGTTGTAAATCACGTCAGTTGAACAAACGTTGAAACCTTAATTCATGCGGCGCTATATGGACTAGTAAAACTACATCGATGCCACCTGTAAGGAACCCTCAAGTATTTAAATACAAAAAGACTGTGATTAATACTGCACCAGACAATTGGCAGTGAAGATATGTATGTAACATAATGCACAATGGTGGAGCTGCTGAAGTTGCAGTCTCACATTGTCAAAGACAGGGGCTCAGTCCCGATCTCGATTGTTTCTGGGGATGGATCGGTTTGGGTGTGAGGTTTGCTTTGACCTGGGATTTGCGGATGGAACGGTCTCTGCGGGAAACTGAAAGGTGTGGAAATGGGACGATGTGGTTAAAAATGGGATTCCTTTGGAGGTGGCGCAAATGTCGGAGGATTGTGTGTTGTATGCGACGGCTGATGGGGTGTAGGGGAGGACAAGCAGGTCTATATCCCTGTTGTGGTGTGGAGCGCCAGTGCAGAGCTACTGTGTTATAGGAGACACGCGTGAGGGCTTCATCTGTGGTACAAGAAATTAGCCCGTTATCGCGAAAGAATTAGGCTATCTCGGATTTCCCAGTATGGAACATCACATATTTGGAGAAAATGCTAACATGCTGTTTCCATTTCCTGATATACTACGTCCCTTACATACTACCAGGGACTTTTCACCTTTTCATTGTGTTAAATCTGCCCATAGGTACACTACGTTGTCGTATTGTGTGTCGTTTATTCCGAAGGATTCGATTTTCAGACGGAGACAATTTTATGACGCTGTGCACTTCGATATTTGGATTCAAGAGATAGATTATTATCGAAATAGAAAGAGGGAAACTGCAAAATGGATTGCGAAGGAGGGATGTCGATGATCTTCAGCATGTTTTTCATAAACTCCGCAACCTGGTGGACCAAGGTTTCGGGAGGGCAAATTACATGTTGTTTTTTTTTTTACAATTACCTTTGTTTTCAAGTGTTCAGAATGTGCAGCAACACTGGGTGAGATTAATTACCAGTGTGTGCTTTACTCTGAATGAATTTGCATCTTTTGACATAGTCCGAAATGCGATTGGTATTTCCAGGAAAGTAAGGACTTTGTTGGGCATGGGGGGTTACCATTGTGAGTCTGTATTACTTAGATTAGTTCATATAAAAAAATGCGAGTTGATCTCATGATCTGCAGAGGGTACGCAGCGGCATGATAGAGTGGATGTCGAGATGTTCTCGAAGGCTGGTCTTGAACGACGGGACATGGTTCCTTCGAGGACAATTCTGGCTGAGGGAAGTAGAACTCCTGGATTCTCTGGGAAGTGGTATTTCTTGCGTTGGAATAATTGCAAGCAGCATTTAATGATTCAAGTTGACGATCTATAATAAGTAGTGGGTAGTTCTTGAAAGACCAGACATGATAGTGCTATGGGAACTAAATCGTAGGGACTGTTACGTCATGGGTAAATCCGCTGTGATCTGATCCAATAACGGGGCAGATTCCTGGGCACATGCGACCTACTCTGGATGAGAATATACAAGGCATGACAGAGTACAGAGGAGATTTACTAGAATGTTGCCTGAGTTCCAGCAACTAAGTTACAGAGAAAGGTTGAACAAGTTAGGTCTTTATTCTTTGGAGCGCGGAAGAATAAGGGGGGACTTCATTGAGGTATTTAAAATGATGAAAGGGATAGACAGAGTTGACGTGGATAAGCTTTTCCCATTGAGGGTAGGAAAGATTCAAACAAGAGGGCATGACATGAGAATTAAGGGACAGAAGTTTAGGGGTAACATGAGGGGGAACTTCTTTGCTCAGAGAGTGGTGGCTGTGTGGAATGATCTTCCTGCAGAAGTGGTGGAGGCATGATCGATTTTAACATTTAAAAGTAAAGTGGATAGGTATATGGACGGGAAGGGAATGGAGGGGTATGGTCTGAGTGCAGGTAGAGGGGACTAGGGGAAAATAAATGGTCGGCACGTACTGGAGAGGCCGAGAAGGCGAGTTTCCGTGCTGTAATTGTTATATGGTTATATGGTTATATGGTTATAGATAACTTTTCACTTCAGCCCAGTAGAGAAAAGGCAATGCTGGATTTGGTCTTTTGTAATGAAACAACCTTGAGTAGAGAACTTCAGACGAAGGAGCGCCTTGCAGCCAGTATTCAGAATAGGATAGAATTCAAACTGTAATTTGAAGAGAAGAAACTGAAATCGAATTAATCCTTATCACTGTTGAGTAAAGGTAACTACAAAGACAGGAGAGGAGAGCTGGCCGAAGTTGTGTGGAATGGAGCCCCAGCAGGAATGCGATGCAATAGCCATGGCAGGATTGGCTGGGGGTAATTTGGAATGCACAGGTTATTTCCATCCCAGAGAAGAAGAAAAATAAGGGGAGAATATGGCTACCGTAATTGACAAATGAAATCAAAAGAGACGGCATACAAAATGCCCCAAATTTGCCGGAAGTTGAAGGATTTGGAAAGGTTTAAACAGTAAAGAATGGAACAAAGAGCAATAAGCGGAGAAAAAATCAAAATATTAAATATGAATGTAAGCTAACAAATAATATACAATATGACATGCGTATTTAGATAGACAAATCTCCCGGGTCTGATCAGACATTTCCGAGGATACTGCGGGAAGCTGGTAAGGAAATTTCAGGAGCCCTCGCTGAGATTTATGAGTCGTCATTAACTACAGATATCATGCCGATAGACTGGAAGGGAGCAAATTGTGTGCCTCTATTCAAGAAGGGCTCTTGGGAAAAGGTTGGAAACTGCACGCCAGTGTGTTCAACATCTGCCGTCAGAAAATTGCTACGGATTATTCTGAGTGATAGGACACACATGCACGTTGAAGAACAAGGATTGTTTAGTGATAATCAACATTGATTTGTACGTGGCAGGTCGTGTCTCACGAATCTACAAGTTTTTTTTAAGATGTGATCAAAAGATAGATAAAGGATCTGTAGATGTTGTATGCATCGATATCGGTAAGGCATTCGACAAGTTTTCGCATGGTAGGCTACTCAAGAAGTTTGGATCCTATAAATTTCAATAAAAGACAGCCGCATGGGTAGTAAAATGGCTTTTGGAAGGGAACAACAGGGGACAGTTAAAGGTTGCTTTTCAGACTGGAGGCCCGTGACTACTGGTGAACCCCTGGGTTCTGTGCTGGGCACATTTCTGTTTGTCATCCATAACAATGATTTAGATGAAAACGTGCATGGCATGCCTAGCAAGTTTGCAAATGACAGAAACGTGGGTGGTAATGTGGATCGCAAAGACGGTTGAAAAATTGCAGCACGATCTTGATGGATTTGGCAGGTGGGTTGGGGAATATTTGATGAAATTAATACTGAACAATGTGAGGTGTTGCATTGTGGAAAAATTAACATTGACAGAACCTACACAGTGAACGGTTGGGATCTGGGGAGTGTTGACGAGCAGAGGGGATCTTTTTGTACAGTTTATTATTTCGTTAAATGTGGTATCACAGGTAGATAGGATAGTCAAAAAGGCTTTTCGCAAATTGTCCTTCAGCAGTCAAATCATTGAGCTTAAAAGTTAGGAGGTTGCAGTTGTATAAGACGTAGGTGAGGCCGCATTTGGAGCATTCCGTTCATTTTCGGGAACTGTATTGTAGGAAAGGTAAGGTCAAGTCGGAAATGGTGCAGATAAGGTTTACGAGGAGTTTAAGATGGAAATCGAAGGTAGACAAAAGTGCTTGAGAAACGCAGCGGGTGCAACAGCATCTATGGAGCGAAGGAAATAGCAACGTTTCGGGCCGAAACCCTTCTTCAGACTGATGTTGGGGGGGGGGGGGGGGGGGGGGAGAAGAAAGGAAAAGAGAAGGAGGAGCCCGAGGGCTGAGGGAGAGCAGAGAAGGGGAGGAGACAACAAGGGCTACCGGATTAGAGAATTTAATGTTTAATGCGCTAGGGTGCAGGCTGCCCTAGCGGAATATGGAGGGGCTGCTCCTCCCATTTCCGGTGGTGCCTCCTCTTGCCATAGAGGAGTCCCAGGACAGAGAGGTCGGATTCGGAATGGGAGGGGGAGTTGAAGTGCTGAGCCACCGGGAGATCAGGTTGGTTAATGCGGACGGAGCGGAAGTGCTCGGCGAAATGATAGCCAAGCCTACGCTTCCTCTCGCCGATGTTGATCAGCTGACATCTAGCGCAGCGGATGCAATAGATGATGTTGGAGGAGATGCAGGTGAACCTCTGTCGCACCTGGAACGTAGGGCCTTGCTCTGGTGTTTTTTGTGCTATTTAAAGCACATGTTGTACATGTGGATCGTTTGACCTGTTACAGTCTGTTGATTGGGAACCGCGAAATTACGGAACTAATGGTCTCCCGATAAATAAGCAACAGAATTGAATATGAAACGGGTTGTCAATTATTGGGGATAGGTTGGGGAAGTGTTACTTAGCATAATTGAAATATTTTGTTTGGCCAAGAAACGATTATCTTTTGTGAGGCGTTGGGATGTTATAAATACGATTCACAAAATTTGCAGAAGAACAGACCGACTCCAGTACGAAATCTACTGGCTTGTCCCCTTATCCACCCCAGTCTCATGCCCTCTTCACAGCTCTCCGCTCGCTCAGTAACAATCCCAACATTATGTTTATGACCACATGAAACAAGTTCACAATCCCAAAATAATGAGGAAAAAGCGTCAATAAGTAGTAATGCAGCTCTTGGAATCTGGTTTAGTCGAATCTGGTGTATTGTGTGCAGATTTGGTTGTCCCAATACAGCCAGGGTGCCGAAGTGGTTTAACAAAAATGATGCATGGATAGAGGGTGTTAGCTGCTGGGAGATGATGGACAGACTTGCATTATTTTCTCATGCAACGATGGAGGGTGAGGAGAGACGAGCGCAGACGGTCCAAGCGCTCGAGATCTCAGCATCAATACACTTGGTAAATACTGATGAGAAGTATTAATAAGAATATGTTAATACTTTAACATTCATAATATCTAATAACGTATTAATTCATCAGATTGCTCCTAACTACCTTCCAATTGTAAGGATTACAATGGTTTACCACGGGGCCTCTTCTTTAATTAGCTATCCCTTTCTTCGCACGTAAATGGTTCAAGGATTTCCTTTATTCACAGTGAAATAGATACACGAACACACAGGGTATTTGCACATTGGCGCAGTAAAATCAAGATCAAGAGGGCATCGTTTTAAGTTGAGAGAGGAGAGATTTAATTGGGAACGCTTGGGCTATTTTTTCCCACTTCGCGTGGTGGGTATATGGAATGAGCTGCCCGTGGAATTTGCTCGAACGTGCACAGTAACAACATTTAATAGACATTTGGACAGGTACATCGATATGGAAACATAGAAACATAGAAAACAGGTGCAGGAGTAGGCCATTCGGCCCTTCGAGCCTGCACCGCCATTCAATATGATCATCTCTGATCATCCAACTCAGTATCCTGTACCTGCCTTCTCTCCATACCCCCTGATCCCTTTAGCCACAAGGACCATATCTAACTCCCTCATAAATATAGCCAATGTACTGGCCTCAACTACCTTCTGTGGAAGATAATTCCAGAGATAGGCATCTAGCCTATCCAACCCCTTAAGAATTTTGTAAGTTTCTATAAGATCCCCCCTCAGTCTTCTAAATTCTAACGAGTACAAGCTAAGTCTATCCAGTCTTTCCACATTAAAGTCCTGACATCCCAGGAATCAGTCTGAAACGTTTACATGGATATCGGCCAATTGTGAGTAAATGGAACTACCTAAGATGGGACGCCTTGTCGGCAGATGCTATCTTGGCACATTGGTTTGCTTCCATTCTGTATGCCTGTGTCTCTACTCACCAAGGACGTGCGATGGCCTCTTTTGAGCCTCCTCGTTCATTTGTTCTTTCTTATTCTATGCATCTGAATGGCTTGCTGAGCTTGGTATCCCATCCCGACATGTGTCTCCCTTTCTCCCTAATCAAACCTTCATTAGCCTGCATTAACCACATACAATAAACTTACTATCTGTGCTTCATCCCATAACCAACGTGCTGACTCTGAACTAATGCTGTGTCGCTTTTCGAAAACTTCCAAATCTTCAAAACGGATAGCAGTACCAGCATCGTTCCGAGTCAGCATGGATGTACGAAGGGGAAAATATGTTTGACTAATCTTCTGGACATTTTATAGGATGCAACTGGGAAAATGGATAAGAGCGAGCCAGTGGATATAGTGCACCTGGACTTGCAGGAAGCATTTGATGAGGTCCCACAAAGGAGATTGATGTAAACATTAGGGCGCATGGTATTGGGGGTAGAGTGCTGATATGGATAGAGAATGGGTTGGCAGACAGGAAACAGATAGTGGGGATTAACGGGTCCCTTTGAGAATGGCAGGCAGTGACTAGTGGGGTGCCGCAAGGCTCTGTGCTGGGACCGCAGCTATTTACAATATCCATCAATGATTTAGATGAAGAGATTCAAAGTAACATTAGCAAATTTGCAGATGACACATAGCTGGGTGGCATTGTGAACTGTGAGCAGGATGCTATGAAAATACGGGGTGACTTGGACAGTTTGGACGAGTGGGCAAATGCATGGCAAATACAGTTTAATGTGGATAAATGTGAGGTTATCCACTTTGGTAGCAAAAACAGGAAGGCATTATCTAAATGGTGTCAAGTTGGGAAAAGGGGAAATACACCGGGATCTGGGGCTCTTTGTTCATCAATCAATGAATGTACGCATGCGGGTACAGCAGGCGGTGAAGAAAGCAAATGACATGTTAGCCTTCATAACAAGAGGAGTATAATAGCAAAGAGCCCTTCTGCAGTTGTACAGGGCCCTAGTAAGACCACACCAGGATTATTGTGTGCAGTTGTGGTCCCCTAATTTGAGGAAGGACATTCATGCCATTAGGGGAGTGCAGCGCATGTTTACCAGTTTAATTCCCGGGGTGGCGGGACTGTCATATGCTGAGAGAATGGAGCGACTGGGCTTTTGTATTCCGGAATTTAGAAGGATGAGAGGGGATATTATTGAAACGTATGATTCTAAAGGGTTTGATCACGTTACAGGCAGGAAACATGTTCCCGATGTTGGGGGAGTCCAGAACCACGGACCACCGTTTAAGAAGAAGGGATAAGCCATTTAGAACGGAGATAAGAACACACTTTTTCAAACAGAGAGTTGTGAGTCTGTGGACCTATGTGCAGGGGAGGCCGGTTCTCTGTATAGTTTCAATAGAGAGCTAGTCAAGGCTCTTAAAGATAGCGGAGTCAGGGGATATTGGGAGAATGTACGAACGGCGTACTGATTGGGGATGATCAGCCATGATGACATTGAATGGCGTTAAGAATTGCGATATTTCCTCTCTGCCCCTCATTCTCTGGCCCCTCTCTCTCTCCCCTCTCTCTCCCCTCTATCTCTCCCCCTCTCCTCCCTTCTCATATCTCTGTCTATCTCTCCCTTAACTAACAGCCCGCTCACTCTGCCCTCTCTCTTTATCTTCTGCCCCCTCTCTCTCTCTGCCCTCTCTCTGTGCGCTCTCTCTCTGCCCGCTCTCTCCCCCCTCTCCTTCTCTACCCACTCTCTCTCTCTCTGCCTCCTCGCTATCCGCCTCCTCTCTCTCTCCGCCATCTCTCTCTCTGTATCTCTCTCTCTCGCTGCCCCCTGTCTCTCTGCCCCATCTCTCTCTCTCTCTCTCTGTCAACTCTTTCTGCCCTCTCTCTCTGCCCTCTCTCTCTGCCCACTCTCCCATATCTGCCCTCTCTCTCTGCCCTATTTGCCCAATCACTCTCTGCCCTCTCTCGCCTATGTGCCCACTCTTTCTATGTAAAGACTTCATACCCCACTCAGAATTCATCCATCTACGCTGCATCTGCGCCCATGATAAGGTTTTGCATACCAGGGCATCCGGGATGACCTCATTCTTTAGGGAACGGGGGTTCCCCTCTTCCATTATAGAGGCTCTCACTAGGGTATCGATGTCCCGCTGCTCCGCTCTTACTCCCCGTCCCCCTCCATTCGTAAAAAGGACAGAGTCCCCCTTGTTCTGACCTTCCACCCCGTTAACCGTCGCATACAGCGTATAGTCATCCAACATATTCGCCACCTCCAACGGAGTCCTACTACTGGCCACATCTTCCCATCTCCATCCCTTTCTACTTTCCGCAGGGACTGTTCCCTCAAAAACGCTCTGGTCAACTTGTCCCTTCCCATCCAAACCACCCACTGCCCAGATACTTTCCCCTGCAACAGCAGGAGATGCAAAACCTGTCCCTTAAACCCCCTCCTCGACTCCATCCAAGAACACAAACAGTCTTTCCAGGTGAGGAACCTCCTCCAACTTCTTCTACTGCATCCGCTGTTCCAGGTGTCAACTTCCCTACATCGGTGAGACCAAGCACAGGATCGGCGATTGTTTCGCTGACCACCGTCGCTCAGTCCGTTTTCACCTATCTGATCTCCCGGTTGCTCAGCACCTCAACAACCCCTCCCATACCCAATCTGATCTAGCTGTCCTGGGCCTCCTCGGTTGTCAGAGTGAGGCCCAGTGCAAATTGGAGGAACATCACCAATTTACACTAGCGGTATGAACATTGACTTCTCTAACTTCAGTTAGCCCTTGCTACCTCTCTCCATCCCCTTCCCGATCCCAGTTCTCCCACTTGTCTTATTGTCTCCGCCTATATTCTATATTTGTGCCGCCCCCTCCCCTGACATCAGTCTGAAGAAGGGTCTCGACCTTCCTTCTCTCAAGAGATGTTTCCTCACCGCTGAGCTACTCCAGCATTTTGTGTCAACCTTGGGCAGATACATAGATACGGAAGATGTAGTGGGAAATGGACACCACGCTGGTCATTAGTACTAACTTAGATGGCCTATCTTGGTTTTCATGGACGAGGTGGGCTGATAGGTCTTTCTCCGTGTTGTGTGCCTCTATGGCTATAATTCTCCATACCAACTCTCGCTCTATGTTACAACACCCTTCCCACTGGTCGCTCTATATCAACCCTCCATATCTCCACTTCCTAACTTGCAGCTCTTACAACAACCCTATTTCACCCTCTGATTTTCTGACATCTCCCTCCCATCCTTAAGGGAAGGCATCGAGAGAAGGAACAGGAAACAATGAGGTGGAAATAGTCGAGGGCACGGAAAAAGCGGAGGCGGGGGAGGCAGTTGATGGAGAGAAGTGGGATACACGGGAAGAGGAAGTGAAACATAAAACATCCAGGAGAAAGGAGATATGGGCAGGAAGGATTCAAAGCGAGCAGAAAGGAAGGGTATGATGGAGAGATTGGACTTCCGAAAACCACATTACCAAAATACATAGAGGTTTTAAAGAGGGTAAGAATGCTGTCCTGATGATATTACAAATAAGGTGAGGTTGGGCATACGTGGATTGTTTCCACTGGAGCAACGAAGGTTGACGAGAGACCGAAGTAGATGATATTATCATAGGCATGGATAGGTTGGGCACAGCAACATTTTTCAAGGGAGGAATTTAAAATGGCCGGAGGGTATAGCTCGCAGATGGAGGGGAAACGTTTAACTTGTATATACGGCGCAAATGCTTTAAACAGAAAATGGTGGGGGCCTGAAGGGCGCTGCCAGGGTGGTGGTAGAGTTAGACACCATCGTGATGCTTAACTGGCTTGAGTTAGGCATATGCAACTGCAGGGAATGGAACAATGTGAGTCACGTGTGCGTAGGACGGAGTAGTGTAGTTTGGCATTATGCTCGACACGAGCGCGGCAAGCCGAATAGACTCCTCCTGTGCTAACATTTGTCTACGTTCTTAACTTTCATCCAAAACATCTTTCCTTTCTGTTTCCTTTACCTACTCTCTGCCTTCGCTCTCTCTCTCTCTCTCTCTTCCCCTCCCACTTACTACAATTATCCCACCCTTAACACCCCCCCCCCCCGCACAACCATTAATATCACTCTCACCAGCCTTTCTATAGAAATCTGCTTTCCCCTCTCTACTCCCTCTCATTTTCTCGTGTCCGCCGTACTCAGCACTTTCCCCTCAATCCCTCTCTCCAAATTCCCTCCCCCTGTCCCCCTCCCTTCCTGGTGTCGCCTTCTCTGTAAACTTTCCTATCCCACTCTCGCTTCCTACACTCTCTTCCCACGGTCGTACTCTCCCACCCCGCTTCATCTCCATCATTTGCCGGCATTCTATCTCCCCTCCCTCTCTTATTCCCCATTCGTCTTATTCTTACCTGTGGCAAGTTTTTGCTTCTGTCCCTGTCAGTCTCTCTCGCTTCTTCCGCCCCTTCTCACCATCAAACATTTACGCCCCTTCGCCCTTTCCATCATTTCGCATGTTCTCCTCGTCGCATCTTCTCTATGTTCCAATGTCACAATTCCCCTCTTTCTCACTATCTCCCCCCATCTTTGCGGTTCACCCTCCTTCGCCCTTTTCTCTCTTTTTCCTCTGCCCTCCACCTCTCGCCTCCCTTCATTTTCGCTCCGTCTCTCAAACGCTCTATCCTTCCATGTTGTTCATCTGCTTTTCTCTCCATCCCGTTCCTCTCCATCCTCTCATCCCGTTTCCACACTCCCAATCCGCTATCTTTCTCTGCACGTTACTCCTTCACGTGCCCCATTCTTCGTGCCGTCCAGTCTCTTGGCTACCTCGCCCGATCTCCTTACCTCACCCTATGTTTTCCTGCGATCCTTTCGTTATCTCTCTCTCCTTTCAATCTCTTCATGTGTAGCACTCTTAGATCTACACATGCTCACTCTTCTCTCTCCGCTATGCACCCCATCACCCCCCCCCCCCTCACTCCGTCGCAGAACACCCTTATCAATTATCTAGACACCATTCTAACACCGTCCCGTGTTCCTCGTACTTGGAATATATAGACGTCTGCAAATCCACCTCCCGTGTAGTCGTGACTGGAATGTGCACACGCTACCAATTCGCCGTCTATGTTCCGTATAAGGACTGTACACACTCATCAATATCCCACCAAATGCACTGGTTTCTGCCGCATAGACAGCCTCCCCAAACTGCCATCTATTTACTCGTGTGTAAAGTGTACATAACATTCCAACGCCATCTCCTGAATACTGGTTTGGATTGGACCCACTTATCCCATCACCGACCAGCCTACTCGTGTCTCGAGTGTTCACTCTTTCCCAACATGATCACTGCGTACTACTGTATGTGATGAACAGTGCCTTCCAACGCGGCACTCTGTGTACACGTGTATGGAATGTTCACATCTTCACCCACTCTACTCTCGGTGTATTCGCGTCTGGGTAAACGCCCTCACTCGTGTGTTTGCTAACTCTCCAACGACGGGACAACGCCTGGCTTCCAGCAGTGTTCCATCTACTCGCCTTCATTAGTCACAGGCGGATTTTCCACACTGTGTGGATTCCGTCACATCAGGAAGGAGAATGATGAGTGTGGGCATTTGGCCGTCAGCTATCCCAAGTTCATGTGTGGACCACATTATTGTCACTTGAGACGCTCTCTGTCCCACACATCTGGTCCTCTCCCCCCCCCCCCACATTTGATCATCTCCTCTGTCCCTTCTCACGCCGTTCCATTTTCGCTCCCTTCCACATTTATCAACGCCACCCCGCTTCCTCTGTAAATTTCTCATATCCCTCTGCCTGTTCACAGCGCTTCCTCGTTCCGCTCCCCTCTCCCTCTCCCAAAATTACACCCTCCCCTCTGCCCTTATCTTCTTATTTCCCATCGCCTACTTCGTTCGCTCATTCCCCTATTCACGCTGCTTTTTATTCACCCTCAGTTTTTCCTTCGCAACGCTTCCTCTCCACTCTTCCTTTCCATTTCTTCCCACCAATTTCCCCTCTCTTCCCTCTTTCCCAGCTCGTCATATCGCCCCCTCCTTGTCCGCACGCCTCTCCCTTACTCCCTCTTCGCTCGACACCTCGCAGTCTTTCCCTATCCATGCGCTCCCTCTTTGTCTTGCACATCACACTTGTACATCTTTACCAAGCTACTCCCCCTGCGCCGCGCATAGCTACCCACACCCACGCAGATGGCTGATAAACAATGACCAGGACATTGACCAGAAGTTTGTGGCTCAAGAAACCACTCCATGACCTGGGTCACATCTCTCCTACTAATGAATCAAACTATGAGAGTTATTTCAGCCAACCATTTATTGTACTGACTCGATGAAGCCCGGCCATCCCCGGGAAAACGGTACGAGTACTGGCAGCGGTGAGGAAGAGGGGATTTGTGCGCTGTCTATCTTTAAAAATAATAGTAGGAACAGGAACTACGTCGATTGCTTTGGCGGAGCGCATTCAGTTTGGTCGCCACTGGGGCGGTAATGGGATGATTGGAATAAGATAGCCAACTCACGCTGGGATGGAATTGACGACCAGTAGCGGGGCCTTCGATGGGATCATTTGCCCAAGACTGAACCTTGGAAGATCCCAAGGTTAAACTGAGAAGCCGAAACCTTGACAGGAAAGATTGCTGCTGCTTTTGTTATGTGTTCATAACGTAGGCTTGTTAATAGCCCGAAGCAATGAAGTGACCGGATATTTCACGGCGCTCTTCACCTGCTCCCTGAACTTGGACTGAGTCACCGTGTAAATAAATGTGTTCGTGCAGCAGCTGAGATTGCTCAGCAAATACCCGACGTTATTAAAGATTCGTTCAGCGCGATTTCGTTCTTCTCCGATTCCTGTGATCTGATAATAGACTAAGTTTAGAACCACCGTCAGCCACAGGAGGATGAAGCTGCCGGAGATGGTGAAGAGTAAAACCACAGACCTCCTCCTGCTCTCCATCTCCGGATCACTGTGGTTCTCCCCCTTGCTCTCGCCCCTCAGCCGCTTACGAACCCGGCTGGCCACTAAAATGTGCCGGACTGTCAGAGCGTTGAGCAGCAGGATTACAGCGAAAGGGAGGAGCGGAGTTACAACCGTGTCAAACCAGTCAAATACCACCCACCCGAGGTCAGTGTAATAATTGTCCACCATTTTACAGAACCACCGGACATTGTCGATGATATATCTGGGTTCTGAAGTGAAGTAGCGGGGAACGTTTTTCAGACAGAGAAGAACGCCGGTTGTTGCGAGAACCACAGATGCGGTTTACCCGGTACAATATTTTGTTTTCAATTTCTGGCAAGAAATGGCGACAAACCGATCAAAGGTAAAAGTCACGGTGAACCAGACTGAACATTCGGTAGCTGCGAACCTCAGTACATAGACAACAGTGCACACGGGGGTGAAGGACATAAAACTCCACAGAAAGTAATGATATGGGATCTTATGCAAAATGCCCTGGGTGACAACCACAAATAGATCCGCCGCTGCCATGGCCACCTGGTAGCGAGTGGTGCAGGTGGAGAGGCCGCATTTTCCCCGGGACAGGATCACAATCGCCAAGACATTCACTGCAGAAAGAGAAGGGAACAAGCACTGCGCATTACTGAATACGTTATCCGAGGCTGAACAATGGCTCGACTTTCAGCTAAAATACAAGAGTGTTGGAGTTGGTGTGTGTCTGTAAGTTTAACAATGTTAGACACTGACCTATTCTTGGATAACTAAAATCAGTTGAGAAGGTTGTAACAGGAATAGATTCTGCCCAACACCAGTTAACACAAGAATTATAAATAGATTTTTTCTGCTCACTTACCAGGGACTCCGACGACAGCAATGATCACGTACAAGACTTTCTCCACATTGAGATAATCTCCATGCATTTTCCCTCTCCACCGAGTTACTGGTAATCGCTCGGAATGTAATGCTGGGACAGAACATTGCCGGAGATGTTATACCTTTTTACCAACTCCACGGGGACAGTGAAATTTCAACAGAGTTAAAAATAGAGATTTTGAAATTACACGCAAACAGATTGCATCAGCAAAGTGAAATCCCCTGGTGACAGGTTGTGCAAAACTCCGTGAATTGATGGAAAACTTTTCGAAAAACGATGAATCATGGCGATATTGAGGGATGAAAATGGTGGCATTGTTCCAGCAAAGACTGCTTCATGCTCTATCAGATGCAACTGTCCCACGTGTCCAGGAAGCAACTGTAGATGCTGATTTACATTGAAAATAGTCACAAAATGTTGGAGCAATTCAGCGGGACAGCCAGCATCTCTGGATAAAAGGAATGGCTAACATTTCGGGCCGAGACACTTCTTCAGACAGAGAGTCAGGGGAGAGGGACATACAGAGATAAAAGTCTTGTCCAGTCAAGAGAGTTTATTTTCATGTGTCCCGGATAGGACAATGAAACTCTTGCTTGCTGCAGCACAACAGAGTATTGTAAGCAGAACAGTTCAGTGTGTCTATATAGCATAGACCATAAATTTATGCTATATTTAAGAGGGCGTTAGATGTGGCACTTGTGGCTAAAGGGATCAAGAGGTATGGAGAGAAGGCAGGTACGGGATACTGAGTCGGATGATCAGCCATGATCACATTGAATGGCGGTGCAGGCTCAAAGGGCCGAATGGCCTACTCCTGCACCTATTTTTCTATGTTTCTATGTTTCTATATATATATGCACATAAATAAACAGATAATGTGCAATAGGCTGTTATAGTACAGAGTTTGATTGATGGCGAGTTTAATAGCCTGATGGCAGTGGATAAGAAGTTGTTTCTGAACCTGAATGTACCAGATTTCAGGCACCTGTACCTTCTACCTGGTGGCAGCGGAGAGATAAGTGTGTGACCAGGATGGTGTGGGTCCTTGATGATGTTGGCAGCCTTTTTGAGGCAACGACTGCGATAGATCTCTTCGATGGTGGGGAGGTCTGAGCCGATGATGGACTGGGCAGTGGTCGCTACTTTCTGCATGATTTTCCGCTCCTGGCTGCTCAAGTTTCCGAACCAAGCCACGATGCAACCAGTCAGTATGCTCTCTACTGTGCACATACAGAAGTTCGAAAAAGTCCTCTTTGACACCGACTCCCAGTAATCTTCTCAGGAAGTAGAGTCAGTGATGTGCTGTCTTCGTGATTGCATCAGTGTGCTGGGACCAGGTAATATCTTCGGAAATATGCACTCCCAGGAATTTGAAGTTTTGGCTCTGTCCAGCATCGTCCCACTGATATAAACGGGATTGTGGTTCCCTATCGTCCCCCCTCCAAAGTCCACAATCAGTTGCTTGGTTTTGCTGGTGTTGAGAGCCAGGTTATTGTGCTGGCACCATTTGGTCAATCGGTCGATCTCACTTCTACACTTTGACTCGTCACCATCAGCGCTTCGTCCCACAACAGTGATTGACCAACCAGTACAGGAGGGTATAAAGAAGGAGAAGGTGTGAAAACGAAACATCATAGTGGACGTGGATTAAGGAAAATGTTGAATAGATTATTGTTAGATATCGGAGGTGTCAGCAAAGCATAAAAATATTTAAAAATATAATCGAGAAAACAGTCAGACTGGTCGGAGAACTAGGACCAACGGTTACTTGAAGTTAGAGCAGTCGATCTTCATACTGCAAAAGTTTAAGCTACCCAAGCGACATGTGAGGTGCTGTTCCTCTAATTTGCTCGGGGCCTCACTCTGACAGAGGAGGAGGCCCAGGACTGAAAGGTCACTAAGGGAATGGGAGGGGGAGTTAAAGTGTTTAGCGACCGGGTAATGTTATTTGTCTCATGTCCTTCATTTAATTTCATTCAGCAAGGCAATCCCAAATGTCAGGGTTAATTTCGCCGATCTAACGGAGCACTGCGTGTAGTAGATGAGGTTAGAGTAGGTGTATGTAGAACGCTATTTCATCCTGAAGGACGCCTGTGGTCCTTGGATGGAAGTGAGCAACGAGATATAAGGAAAGATGCACAGCTTCTGCGTTAGAATGGAAAAGTACCGGCGGGATGGGGTTGATTTGAGTAGGAAGGCTGACAGATGCTAGGAGTTGGGAGGGAGAGCAGGCTCTCCAGAAGTCGAAAAGAGGTGGAGATAGAAAGATGTGATGAGCGGTGAGATCAAATTCGAGGTGACGAAAACGTCGAAAGATAATTTGTTTGATACGGAGGCTGGTGAGGTGAAATCTGAGGACCAGGGGAAATCAATCATTGTTGCACCGGGGGGAGGGAGCAAAAGCCGATCTGCGGAACTGAAGCGGATCAGGGATTTATCCATGCAGGCTAAGGAAGCAATGTTCTTCGAATGGAAAGCATTATTTTGAAGCCAGATGCGATGGACACGGTGGATGCAGTGGACACGGTGGAATTGAGAGTAGGGGATAACCTCTTTGCAAGAGGAAGGGTGGAAGGAAGTGTATTCTACATCAGAGTGGGAAGGGGCATGTCCGCAGTAAGCATCAATAGATAGCCTGTCTCCGTGATGATGACAGACAGATCTAGAAAGGGGAGAGAGGTGTCAGGAACAGTATTTCTAAATGTAAAGACAGCATGGAATGTGGTGGTGACATTGATGAAGTTCGTGAGTTCTGCATGGGGTCGGGTAACAGCCCGATACAGTTGAAGAGGTCGCGTGTTAAATAGACACTCAGTTTGGGCTGTCGAGTAAGGCGGCCTAATCTTGAGTGCGTGTCTCTTGTTTTCGGTGATGCAGCTGGTTGAGGGCGAGTTTGGTCATGATAGTGGATGCCGTCTGCGGCTGGGGTAGTGCCTCATGCACTGGTTGGTCAATATAAGTGCGCCGGCTTAAGACGGTCCACGGATGCAGTCCCGTGTCTGCAGCCCATGTCAATGATGAAAACAGTTGCGTCGTTATGCAGTCCTCTGAAGGGTCCCTCGTAAGGCCTTTGCAATGGTGTGCGGTGGGGATCTCCGCAAAAGGAAGACGTACTGGTTTTTCTGGAGATCGAGCGCGACATACGTGCATGTGAGACCGTGTCCGGACACGGTCCCACATGCACGTATGTGCATCAGCATCACGGAGGTGCATCGGCATGGTCGTGGGCTTGTTCTTGATGTTCCCGACGCCGCCGGGATGGTCCCCTGGGACTGTAAGTGGGGCGCCGAACACCAGTTCGACTGAGGAAGTTGCCAGGTCCTCCGTTGGGCAGTGCGTATAACCAGCATGACCCACGGCAATTCGTCCTTCCAGTCTGGGCCCGTGAGCCGTGCCTTCAGGGATGCCTTCATTTGCCGGTGAAAACGTTCCACTTGGTCGTTAGCTTGCGGGTGGGAGGATATTGTCTGGTGCAGCTTGGCGCAAAGCAGCCGGGCCATTGCTGACCACAGCTCGGAGGTGACCTGCGTGCCTCTGTCGTCCGCATGCATACCAAAGCGGGCGATCCAGTGGACGGTGAGGGCAAATGCACAGGTCGCTGTGAGGTATCCGAGAGCGGAACAGCTTCCGGCCATCTCGTGAATCTGTCTACGATGGTGAAGAGGTATAAGACACCTCGGGATGGGAGCAGAGGTCCAACGATGTCGACATGGATGTGGTCGAAACGCCGACCATATCTCAGGGTGAAGTTCTGAAGCGGCGCCTTGATGTGTCGCTGAATCTTGGAGCTTTTAAACATAGAAACATAGAAACATAGAAATTAGGTGCAGGAGTAGTGCTGCGGTGCAGGCTCGAAGGGCCGAATGGCCTACTCATGCACCTATTTTTCTATGTTTTTTTCCTATGAGTAGACCATTCGGCCCTTCGAGCCTGCACCGCCATTCAAGATGATCATGGCTGATCATCCAACTTAGTATCCCGTACCTGCCTTCTCTCCATACCCTCTGAACACCTTAGCCACAAGGGCCACATCTAACTCCTTCTTAAATATAGCCAATGAACTGGCCTCAACTACCCTCTGTGGCAGAGAGTTCCAGAGACCCAGAACTCTCTGTGTGAAAAAAGTCCTTCTCATCTCGGTCCTAAAGGATTTCCTCCTTATCCTTAAGCTGTGACCCCTTGTCCTGGATCTCCCCAACATCGGGAACAATCTTCCTGCATCTAGCCTGTCCAACCCCTTAAGAATTATGTAAGTTTCTATAAGATCCCCGCTCAATCTCCTAAATTATAGAGAGTATAAACCGAGTCTATCCAGTCTATCTTCATAAGACAGTCCTGACATCCCAGGAATCAATCTGGTGAACATTCTCTGCACTCCCTCTATGGCAATAATGCCTTTCCTCAGATTTGGAGACCAGAACTGTACGTAATACTCCACGTGTGGTCTCACCAAGACCCTATACAACTGAAGTAGAACCTCGCTGCTCCTATACTCAAATCCTTGACAGGGAATGCACGCTCTAACCCAGTTGCCGCAACCTGTGCTGCATGAACTAGGCTGCCATCGGTGTCTTTGTTGTCTGGATGGAAGTGGCAGCTAGTGCATGAACCATGTGGAAAATGCGGCGACGCCAGGCAGCGGCGATTATGGGTCTTCGTTGTCCCGTAGAATCGTCGCAGAGGAATGTGGTGTCGGCGGGTCCGAATTGCCCATCCTCCAACAGCAGGGCTGAGATGGCAGTGCGGTAGGCAAACGTCTCTTCATCTTATTGCTGGGCGGCTGCTACGGCCGTGTGGTCGACAAATAGTGCCAGAGTCTGGATGGCATTCATGACGGTGAGGCACAACGCATCTGTGACCTGATTGCTCACGCCTGCGATGTGCTGGACGCACGTCGTGTATTCTGAGCTGTAGGTCAAGTGGCGCTGTTGTCGGACTGAACAAGGATCAGACTCTTTGGCAAAGGCAAACGTGAGTGGCTTGTGCTCGGTGGAAGCTGTGAAATCCCTGCTCTCGGGAAGTAGCGGAAATGCCAGATGGCCAAGTAGAGAGCGAGAAGCTCCAGGTTTCTGCTCGGGTGGTCTGAGGTAACGACTGAAAAGGTCGAGGTGCTTCCATCTGCCATAGATTAGTAGTTCCAGTACTCCGCCCACGGCTCTGCCCAATGCTTCGACCGTGGGAGCTGTTGGTGCGTTGTCCCGTAGATATACCAGCATCGTTGGTCTTGCGAGCGCCTCCTTGACGTTGTCAAACGCGGTCGTGGCCGCGTTGTCCCAAACGAGCTCTTTCATCTTGTTGGCCATGGCCTTGAACAGCGGTTGCATGATCCTGACGGCTGCTGGCACGAAGCGGTGATAGAAGTTTACCATGCCGCCAAACTCTTGAAATCACTTAACATAGGCGACAGTACTGGGTGGCGGGGGGACGGGGGCGGGGGCGACATCCCTATTCCATGTTTTGAGTGGTGGGAGACAATCCCCCCCCCCCCCACCATGTTTTGGAATCCGGATATTAAAATTCGGTGAAGAAAATCTATTAAAATCTCCGCTTCCCGCGATAAGTGAGGGTGGCACTGTTAACCGCTTGTTAAATGTCTCTATTAACATCGTATTAACACGATGTGTCACAAATTGTGTTTTGACCTACAAGACTTACTGAAGGTATTCAAGGAGAAATTCTTAAAGCTGCCTGATGCGGGTATAATTACAATTTGAACTATTTGGATCTATTGGTGAATGGGAAAGACGTAAACGGATATCGGATTTAAACGGGTCAGGTGATTAAGGGCTCCGGTCAAACGGCTTTCCTGGCTGGCCTGCAGGTAAGTCCCTAGTTCACGATCACTCAGGTTATTTAGTATTTTTCCCATCTCTCTATCTCTCCCCCCTCCAAGGTTCGTTCTTCTGTTTGCCTTTATTTCAAGTCATGTCTAGTCAGGTTAATGTTATTTATATAGCACATTTAAAAATAGCTCTCGTTGACCAAAGTGCTTTACATTGGTGCAGGTACTAAAGCGCTACAAACAGTGGTACATAGATCAACAATGCATACATAGATACATACATACATCGCTCCCTCAGAGGACCTCAAGAAAGACTTGAGAGTAGACATACGATTTAATTATAGACTTAAAAGAGTCGATGGAAGGCGCAGTTCTGATGGGAAGAGGGATGCTGTTTCATAGTCTAGGAGCTGCAACCTCAAAGGCGCGGTCGCCCCTGAGCTTGTGCCTAGACCGTGGGAGGATGAGTAACCCCAAGTCGGCCGATCTGAGGGACCTGGAGGTGATGTGGTGGGTAAGCAGATTTATTATGTAGGTGGGGGCAAGCTCGTTAATACATTAAGAAATAGCTTACATTTAGTCGGAACCGCACAGGGAGCCAGTGGAGAGAGAGCCAGAATCGGGGTGATGTGGTCCCTTTTTCGGGTGCACGTCAGGAGCCTCGCCGCGGCATTTTGGACCAATTGCAGGCGGGACAGGGATGATTGACCGATGCCAGTGTAAAGGGCGTTGCAGTAATCAAGGCGAGAGGAAATAACTGAGTGAATGATCTTTTTCGAGGTCGACAAATATGAGGAATTATTATAATTTAGCTATCGTGCAAAGCTGTAAGAGGCTAGTTTTTACCATGGCATTGACTTGTTTGTCAAATTTCTATGCGGAGTCACACAGCACTCCAAGGTTTTTGACGTGAGTAACGGGGTAAGGCTTCCAAGGCTGCCTGCTATCGTTTAGATGGAGTCCGAGGCGCCGAGTAGGATGACCTGAGACTTACTCTTGTTTAGTTGGAGGAAGTTCTGGGCCATCCAACATTTTATGTCTTCGAGGCAGTGGATAAGGCTGAGTAGACTAGAACGGTTGTTGGGCTTCAGTGGGATGTAGAGTTGTGTATCGTCGGGATAGCAGTGGAAGGAAATGCCGTGCCTTTGAATGACTTGGCCTCAAGGGATCATATACAGGGAGAAAAGAATGGCGCCTAGGATCGAGCCATGTGGAGCTCCGCAGCAAAGGCTAGCTGGGGAGGAGAAAGAGTTGCCTATGTTTGTAGAGAAACGCCTATCTTTGAAGTAGGAGACAAACCAGCTCAGGGCAGTGTCATCAATACCAACCCCGTACCGGAGACGTCCAATTAGAATGCTTCAGTTAGCTTCAGTTTCGTTTGTTTAAGTGTTATTTATCACTGGAGCAAAGATATTTACACTAAAAAATTCTGAAATAGGGAGGCAAAAAGGCATAGCACATTTACAAAAAAGGCACGAAAAAGGCATTTATTGCCAAAAAAAGGCATGTGTTTCCGCCATTGAAATATGATTTTAAATGATAATATAAAGGCATTCTACATTAAATGACAAAAGTTGCTTGTTTGCATGTAATTACTAGCATTTTTTTCAAATTACCTGCTGTTAAACAATTATGCCTGTCAGACAGAATATGCTTCAGTTGTGATAAACATATTTCTACGTCAGCTGTGGTCACTGGTTCTGAGCTACCGATTCTATATTCATGTCGATATTTGGTGCATTACAATTACCTTTGAGAACTTTAGCTATGTTTTGTATTTTTTCAAAATCTTTGTTCACTAAAATCCCCTCTCACATTTTCCTTGTATTTCTTTACCTACATCGGCAGGAACGTAACGAATATCGTTAGTTACTTTGATGAAATCCTGCAAGTCATTCACGAATGTTTCACCACGTTTTTCAAGGGAAGTGATATTTTGTGGGAAGTGTGCAAACCTGGAAACAATAAACACAAGATCGCTGTGGTGGGACTTTTTCTGCATTATTTCACTGACGATTCCGACAGCAGCAGATTCGTGTTCTTCAAAACAGTTGACGATGTATTTGATCTTTTCAAAACGTGCAGCATAGTAGAGTACAGCAGAGAGCCATGTACCCCACCTAGTCAAAATGGGCTGAGGTGGTAGCGGAATCTCGGGTGCCATTACCTTGAGCAACCTTCCGACCGGTAAGGTTTGAAATCCAGCGCGGGGCTTAGCGAAATCCATAACGTTCCGTTCGGAGAGTGTTTTTTTTTTTTGGGGGGGGGGTTGAAGAAGCCGCTGGTTGGTGGGAAGTGGACTAGGGTAAGCAGCTGATTGGCAGTCAGATTCCAGCAGTTTGTTGTGTACTTTGTATTGTGTTGATACTGTATCCTGTGTAAGGGGAGAGTCTGAAGGCCAGGGCAGTGTACTGTTGTGGATGTCAGATGTGGGAGGTTAGGGAGTCTGATAGCCCTCCAGACGTCCACATCTGCACAAGGTGTGTCGAGATGGGGTTCCTAAAGGAGTGTGTCAGGAACCTAGAGCAGCAGCTCGATGAACTCCGTCTGGTCAGGGAGAGTGAGGAGGTCATAGAGAGGAGGTACAGGGAGGTAGTCACTCCCAGACCACAGGAGGCAGACAAGTGGGTCACAGTTGGGAAGGGCAAGGGGCAGAGACAGGGGCCAGAGAGCACCCCTGTGACTGTACACCTGGAAAATAGGTACTCGTGTTTGAGTACGATTGGAGGCGATAACTACGTGGGTTCAGCAACATCGGCCGGGTCTCCGGCACAGAGACCGGCCCTGATGCTCAGAAACGTAGCACAAAGAGGAGGGCAATTGTAATAGTGGACTCCATACTTAGGGGGTCGGTTGGGCGATTCTGTGGACGCAGTCGGGAGAACCGGATGGTAGTTTGCCTCCCTGGTGCCAGGGTCTCGGATGCATCGGAACGTGTCCAAAAGATTCTGAAAAGGGAGGGAGAGGAGCCTGATGTTGTGGTGCACATAGGTACCAATGACATAGGCAGAAAAAGAGAAGAGGCCTTGAAGGGAGAATTTAGGTAGTTGAGGGGAAAGTTAAGAAGAAGGAGAAAAACGGTAACAATTTCAGGATTACTGCCTGTGCCGCGTGACAGTGAGAGGAGGAAATGAATGAGGTGGAGGATAAATGCGTGGCTGAGGGACTAGTGCAGTGGGCAGGGATTCAAGTTTCTTGATCACTGGGACCTCTTTTGGGGAAGGCATGTCTGTATAAAAAGGACGGGTTGCTCTTGAACCCGAGGGGGACCAATATCCTGGCAGGGATATTTGCAAAGGCTACTGGGGAGACTTTAATGTAGAAAGGCTGGGGGGAGGGACTCGGGTAGAGGGGGCTAGGGGACAGGGTGTGGTGCAAGCGGCAGAGAAGGGAAGCACTCGGACCCAAAATGTAGGCGAGAAAGAGGAAAGAGATAATAAACAGCGAATAAGGGATGGTGGGTTTCCAAAATGTGTATATTTTAATGCTAGGAGCATTGTAAGGAAGGTGGATGAATTTAGAGCCTGGATTGACACCTGGAAATATGATGTCGTGGCAATCAGTGAAACATGGTTGCAGGGGGGGCTGTGATTGGAAACGAAATATTCCAGGATTTCGTTGCTTCAGGTGTGCTAGAATTGGAGGGAGCAGAGGTAGAGGTGTTGCATTGCTTGTCGGAGAAGATATTACATCAGTGCGGAACGGTGTAGCAACACTTTTAGGGGTGTATTATAGACCTCCAAATGGGGAGCGAGAATTCGAAGAACAAATATGTAAGGAGATAGCAGATATTAGTAGTAAGCAGAAGGTTGTGATTGTGGGAGATTTCAATTTTCCAAAAATAGACTGGGAAACACATTCTGTAAAAAGGCTGGATGGTTTGGAGTTTGTAAAATGTGTGCAGGATAGTTTTTTGCAGCAATACGTAGAGGTATCGACCAGAGAAGGGGCAGTGCTGGACCTCCTCTTAGGAAATGAGGCAGGTCAGGTGATGGAGGTATGCGTTGGTGAGCACTTCGGGACCAGTGATCACAATACCATTAGTTTCAATATAATTATGGAGGGAGTCAGAACTGGACCAAGGGTTGAGATTTTTGATTGGAGAAAGGCCAACTTTGAGGGAATGCGTAAGGATTTAAAAGGAGTGAATTGGGACATTTTGTTTTATGGGAAGGATGTAGAAGAGAAATGGAGGACATTTAAAGGGGAAATTGTAAGAGTACATAATCTTTATGTCCCTGTTCGGTTGAAAGGAAATAGTAAAAATTGGAAAGAGCCGTGTTTTTTAAGGGAAATTGGACATTTGTTTGGAAAAAAGAGAGATATTTACAATAATCACAGGAGGCATGGAGTAAATGAGCTGCTAGAGGAGCATAAAGAATGCAAAAAGAATCTTAAGAAAGAAATTAGAAAGGCTAAAAGAAGATTGCAGAGCCAAAAGAGATGGGGGAGATATTGAACAATTTATTTTATTCGGTATTCACCAAGGAGAAGGATATCCAACTCTGTGAGGTAAGGGAAAAAAGTAGAGTAGCTATGGAAACTATGAAATTCAAAGAGGAGGAAGTACTGACACTTTTGAAAAATATAAAAGTGGATAAGTCTCCAGTCCTGACAGGATATTCCCTAGGACACTGAGGGAAGTTAGTGTAGAAATAGCAGGGGCTATGACAGAAATATTTCAAATGTCATTAGGAACGGGAATAGTGCCGGTGGATTGGTGTACTGCGCATGTTGTTCCATTGTTTAAAAAGGGTTCAAAGAATAAACCTAGCAATTATACACCTGTTAGTTTGACGTCAGTGGTTGGAAAATTAATGGAAAGGATACTTAGAGATAATATATATAAGCATCTGGATAAATAGGGTTTGATCAGGAACAGTCAACGTGGATTTATGCCTGGAAGGTCATGTTTGACAAACCTTCTTCAATTTTGTGAAGAGGTTACTAGGGAAATTGATGAGGGTAAAGCAATGAATGTTGTCTATATGGATTTCAGTAAGGCCTTTGACAAGGTTCCCCATGAAAGGTTGGTCAAGAAGGTTCAATCGTTGGGTGTTCATGGCGGAGTAGCACGATGGATTCAACAGTGGCTGAATGGGAGATGTCAGAGAGTAATGGTGGATGGCTGTTTGTCAGGTTGGAAGCCGGTGACCAGTGGGGTGCCTCAGGGATCTGTGTTGCATCCACTGTTGTTTGTCATGTACATCAATGATCTGGATGATGGGGTGGAAAATTGGATAAGTAAGTATGCAGATGATACTAAGATAGGTGGTGTTGTGGATAATTAAGTAGAATTTCAAAGTCAACAGAGAGATTTGGGCCATTTGGAAAGTGGGCTGAAAGATGGCAGATGGAGTTTAATGCTGATAAGTGTGAAGTGCTACATCTTGGCAGGACAAATCACAATAGGACGTACATGGTAAATGGTAGGGAGTTGAGGAATGCTGTTGAACAGAGGGATCTAGGAATAACTATGCATAGTTCCATGAAGGTGGAATCGCATGTAGATAGGGAGGTAAAGAAAGCTTTTGGGGTGCTGGCCTTTATAAATCAGAGGATTGAATATAGGAGTAGGGAAGTAATGTTAAAATTGTACAAAGCATTGGTAAGACCAATTCAGGAGTATAGTGTACAATTTTCGTCGCCTAATTATAGGAAGGATGTCAACAAAATAGAGAGAGTACAGAGGAGATTTACTAGAATGTTGTCTGGACTCCATCAGCTAAGTTACAGAGAAAGGTTGAACAAGTTAGGTCTTTATTCTTTGGAGCGCAGAAGGTTAAGGGGGACCTTGATTGAGGTCTTTAAAATGATGAAAGGGATAGACAGAGTTGACGTGGATAAGCTTTTCCCATTGAGGGTAGGGAAGATTCAAACAAGAGGGCATGACATGAGAATTAAGCGACAGAAGTTTAGGGGTAACATGAGGGGGGACTTCTTTACTCAGAGAGTGGTGGCTGTGTGGAATGTGCTCCCAGCAGAAGTGGTGGAGGAGGATCGATGTTAACATTTAAAAGTAAAATGGATAGGTATATGGACGGGAAGTTAATGGAGGGATATGGTCTGAGTACAGTTAGATGGGAGTAGGGAGAAATAAATGTTCGGCACGGATTGGAAGGACCGAAATGGCCTGTTTCTGTGCTGCAATTGTTATATGGTTACATCGTTAACTGTACACATGACGGTGCTTTGAGGCAGATTTTCTTGACATGATAAATTAGGCGATCGACATTTGGAAACAAGCTACATATATGCTTGGCAATGCTATGAAGTTCTAGGGCTAAGCATGTCAATGCAAAGTTTTGGGGTATAAAACTGTACGTGCGCAATTAGCTTGTTTCATGTACGGAGCTGCATCAGTCACAAACAGAAGAACATTCTCGTGTTCTGTACCTCCTGGCCAAAAAACAGCAAGGGAAGATGTGAACAACTGAGTAATAAATGAGCTGTTGTCCTCCAATATTTCCTATATATACAAATACTCCTTTGGTGATTGACCTGCATCCAGGGTATCGATGACCACATTGGGAACATCTATCCCCACAGCATCGGTTGCCTCGTCTATTGAGATCCATATTTTGTTGCATGCAACTTAATCTGTTATTTTCTACAAACAATGTTAAAGTTGCTGTCAACATATTTGTTCCCGAATTATGAATCGCTTGCTATATGTCCCTGTGTGTATTTTTTCCAAAAAAACACTGGGAGATTTGTTTTCCAATTTCCACAGTGGAATTCCAGCATCAATGAATGCCTTGCATAGATCACTCGAAAATTCAAATTTGCTCCTGGAGCCAGCAGTAAATGTAGTGAGGAGACATTCTTAGGTATTTCGCTTGGGTAGTGTACACCCCAGCGGCACGAACATTGACTTCTCTAATTTAGATAGCCCTTGGCTTCTATCTACCCCCCCCCCCCCCTTTCCCAGCTCTCTTTCTAGTCCTACTGCCTCTGCCTCTTCCTTTCATCAAATCCCACGATTCGGGGTGGCCGAAGTTGCTGTTGCTGGAGTTCGCATTCGTTCACCAACCAGGTCAGCATGTGCAGGAACTAAGAGTGATGAGAACGGAGTGATGAGGGCCGTCTTGGGAATGTCGTCTGGGTGGCGCGGAATCTGAAGGTAGCCACGCACCAGGTCGATCTTGGAAAATACATTGTCACCGGCCAGGTTTGCCATGAAGTTCTGGATCTGATGGACAGGGTCGACTGCTGTGACCTCGTTGGCACGGAGGTAATCCCCACAGGATCTCCAGCCCCCAGACGCTTTGGGCACCATGTGAAGCGGGTCCACCCACGGGCTGACTGAGCGGCGCACTATGGTCATTTCCTCCACCATACGGTAGTCGTATGTGGCCAGCAGGAGCTTCTCTGGGGGCAGCCTGCGGGCGCGTGCATGAAGTGGCGATCCAGTGGTGGGGATATGGTGCTTCACCCCATGCTTGGGCCTGGCCATTGTGAACTGGGGAGTTATGATGTCAGGGACATCGGCCAAGGTGTAGAGGAGGCGATGTTTTTGGTCGGCCGCAGTTGCCGCTACCGACGACCGCCCGAGGCGTTTCCCGGATGCGTGCAGGGTGGTCAGATTAAATGGGAGTTCATTATCATGTGCACAATTCCTGGCAGGTAGAAATACAATGGGAAAGATTGATTGCAGCAGCACCACGGGGCCATAAATGTGTGTTTCCATAAATACAGCACTCAGTAGTGAAACTGAAGGTCTCCAAACATCCAGGATATTTTACTGTTTTTGTATAATATTCCCATTGTTTCATAACCTGTATGTTAAGTAGTATAGAATATGGTGTATAGCCAAAATAATGATATGAAGCAAAAATAAACAAATCTGTTACTACAAAGCAAAATACCACATCCCTGTGTTTCTTGTCCTTTTTGTGATATTTTTCAAGCCGGATATCATCAAATCCTTAGACGAATTGATACAAGAGCGATTACATTAATTTTGCAATTAAATAACTTTACAAGCTAAATTCTGATTATGCTTATAATTCTTATAATTTATCACCCGATAAGATGGTTTTCTGATGCCACAGGTTTTTGCAGTAGTACGTGAGGAACAGTAGCCAATGAATCCCATGTAAAACAGAGTTGACGTGGATAAGCTTTTCCCATTGAGGGTAGGGAAGATTCAAACAAGGGGGCATGCCATGAGAATTAAGGGACAAAAGTTTAGGGGCAACATGAGAGGGAACTTCTTTACTCAGAGAGTGGTGCTTGTGTGGAATGATCTTCCAGCAGAAGAGGATCGATTTTAACATATAAAAATAAAGTGGATAGGTATATGGACGGGAAGGGAATGGAGGGGTATGGTCTGAGTGCAGGTAGATGGGATTAGGGGAAAATAAATGGTCGGCACGGACTAGAAGGGCCGAGAAGGCCTGTTTCCGTGCTGTAATTTGTATATGGTTGTATGGTTAAAATCTGTAAATTAAAAGCAGAGTAACCGTTTTTTTATATTTATGGTCTTTTGTAATTGTTTTTATTTTGTGTTTAAGTTTTCCATTGAAATACTTAATGATGAATATAACTTAAAATCATAAAATCACTTGCCGCGATTTAAAAAATAAATCAAACCCGATTATACTGAACCTGCGTGAACTGCGGGCCACCTTGTGGGTTCGGTGCCGACACTTTGCAAGGGAGTTTTGAAATCTGTAGGTGTCTCTTATATTATATACGTCTTATGAATATTTTATGTTCTAGTTTTCTTTTCAAATATTTAAAGTATTAAATGTTGGTAGATTCTGATAGCAAAATATATAAAAAGGATCACATATAGGGCCAGTTTTTAATGCTGTAGTATTTCATTACGATTTCTTAACTTTCTAATGTGTCCACCATTCACAGGTTGGTGCCGTTATGTAGGGAAACACTCATACACAGAACACACCAAAATGCACATTATGCTGAAATTATGGAAATACGCATAGATTCTGCAAGTTAGTAAGATAAAAAGTAATAATAATAAAACATCAGTCTAAAGTCAATGCTACAATAAGGCTGTGATAGTGCGAGATGGTGCACGGTGAACTGTTGCCGAGGGTAGGATTAGTGTTGCGCAGATCGGTTAACGTACCGAAAGTTTGCAGGAAAGACACTATTCCTGAACGATGTGTGACTTCAGGCGTATGTACTTCCTGCTCGTTGGTATTAGCGGAAGAGCAAATGATCGTCTCACGTGCCTCTTTGAGACAGTGTCCTATGCAGATCCTTTCTATTGTGGGCAACAAATGTTGTAGAGGGACGTTTGGGAGGCAGAGGAGCAACGTTATCATACAGATACTGATACAAAAGCGGGTGGATTTGCAGGTAGTGATGATGGTTGTAAAAATTACAGCAGGATGTTGATCGATTGGCCAGGTGGGCTAGGGAATGATTCAAGAGTCAAGAATCAATTGAGTTTTATTGTCATGTTTCCTAGATAGGACAATTAAATTCTTACTTGCTGCAGCACAACAGAATATGTAAACATAATACAGAACGGGAGATAAAAGTATAGTGTATCTAGAGTCCATTGATGAAAATTAATATAGAGTAATGTGAGGTGTTGCATTTGGGGACGCCTAACATGGGCAGGACCTACACAGAGAATGGCAGGGGAGAGTTGTAGAGCAAATAAATCTAGTAGTCTAGTAAGCATGGTGCCCTGAGGGCGGTCGCCGGTACATGGACTGGTCAAAAAGGCTTTTGGCACATAGGACGTCATCGGTCAGATTATTAAATATAGAAGTTGGGAGGTCTTTGGTGAGGCGGCATTTAGACTATTGTGTTCAGTTCTGGGCACCGTGTTTTATGAAAGATGTTGTCAAGATGGAAAAGGTGCAGAGAAGATTTATGAGGATGTTGCCAGCACTAGAGGGTCTGAGTGATAGGCAGTGGCTGAGTAGGCTGGCACTCTATTCCTAGGTGGGCAGTAGGATGAGGGTGATCTTATAGAGGTGTACAAGTTCATGAGAGGAATAGGTCGGCTAGATTTAGTCTAGTTTAGAGATAGAGCGGAGAAACAGGCCCTACAGGACCGAGTCCACGCCGGCTAGCGATCCCCACACACGTTAGCGACAATTTACATTTACAGCAAGCCAATTAACCTGCAAACCTGCACGTCTCTGGAGTATGGGACGAAACCGGAGATCTCAGGGAATAAAAACCCACGCAGGTCACGGGGAGACCGTGCAGACTCCGCACAGACAGAACTCATAATCAGAATCGAACCCTCGTCTCCGGCGCTGCAAGCGCTGTAAGGCAGCAACTCCGCCGCTGCGCCACCGTGCACCACATCTACATCATCCAGGACACGAGGACACAGGTTTAAGGCAAAGGGGAAATGTTTCAAAAGGAATCGAAGGGTTAACTTTTTCACAAAAAGGGCGATGGATCTGTGGACTAAGATGCCACAGGAGGTAGTTGAGGAAGGGACTATCCCAATATTTCAGAAAAAATTAGACAGGTACCTGGAGTTCTGCTCAGATCCGGTTCCCCAATCTAAATTCTCCGGTGCTGATCAAGGAGTAATAACGGGACAGTGCAAGCCCGCTCACCATTCCCCCAGTTGATATCAGATCTCGGTGTGAGAAAAAGATTCATGTTTACCAGGCAGCCAGGCAACAGCCCAGTGCGCAATACAATATCAAAAGGGCACGGGAAGTACTGTTGCCTCTCAGTGCAGTACACATGTTCGACCCCGGCCTGTCCAGCGCCGGCGAGACGGGGCAGAAACCTGCTCACAAACCTATTCAACTAGGAACTCACATTCTGCTCGATCAAAGCTTGCCTCAAAACTGGAAGGGTCTAACTGCCGCGTGATCGAGCTCTTGATTAGTCCCACGTAAATGGTGTTAAACTGCGGTTTCACGAGACGGGAGTACTGATATGTCAAAGGCAGTCTGCCTTTTAAGCTCTACTAGCCTAAGTGGGGCCTGTTGGGAGGCCTGGTCCCCCAACGCAATATTCCTCCACTCACCCATAGTCCTCAACGGCTGTACCCCCACCCCCTCCCCCGCCACGTACATACTCCACCCCCCCGCCCCCCCACAAACACCCTCCCCCCTCCCCAATCCACTCATATCGGCTCTCCGGCGGCGCACCATTCCTTCCCATTGGGTTCCCATAGTGACGCAGACACGCAGGTATTACTGCGCAGGCGCAGATGACGGGCACACCAGGTGGAAAAGAGATCTATTTAAGCTTAAAATGCGAATAACTTAAAAAAATGGTCCACCCTTGCCGCAGCCTGCCCCTGTCGCTGCCTGCTCCTGCCTACCCCAGCCTACCCCTGCCTAACGCTGCCCACCGCTGGCGTGGCCCATCGCAGCCGTGGCCTACCGCTGTGTGCTGGGGTTGGTGTGTGGCGGAGGGGTGTGGGCTGGGAGGGTTGTGGCGGGAGTCTGTGGGGTGGGAGGGTTGTGGGCGTGGGTGTGGGGTGTGATGGTTGTGGCGGGTGGGGGTGTGTGGGTGGGGGTGTGTGCGGGGAGGGGGAGGGGGAGGGGGCTGTGGAGAAGGTTGAAACCAAGGTTGTCTCCCGAACACACTTCATATCAATGCCCCTTTCCCGCTCCGTGTCTAACCCCTGCATGCCCCTCCCCCTTCCCCTCCCCGAACTCCCCCTCCCCTCTCCCACCCAACGCTCACCCCCATCCCACCAATCCCCCCTCCCCGCTCCCCTCCCAATCTCCCCCCTCCGTCACCACTCTCCCCCTTGCACCTCCCCCTCCCCCAACGCTCTACCCCCCCCCCCCCATCTCCCCCCCTGCTGGTATAGCTGCTATAGTATACTCCAGAAGTACTAACTTAGTTTTCAATTATTCGATGCTTTTGTGCAGGGAAGCATTGCATATCATTTTATTAACATCTGCTTTTTAATTTCCTGCTGTCAAGTTTGATAATCAACACTTTAAAATATTGAAACGAAATGAAACTCTTCTTAAGGAAATTAGACTTAGATGACACCAATGCAAGAAATCAATTGAATACTGTACCATAGTGGTTACATTAGTGGACTACTAATGCAGAGATCTTGGTTATTCAACTCGAGAGACGAGTATGTATCCCACCATGGCAGATTGGAAAGTTAAATTAATTTACTTATATAAACCTAGAATAAGAAGCTACAGTCAGCACAGTCCCATGTAAATAATCCATTCATCAGATTTTCCAATATTCTTTCGGGAAGGCATCAACCATCCCAGAGATGTGTGGATCCGTAGGTTAATTACCCTCTGTAAATTCCCCCTAGTGTGTAGGAAGTTAAAAAGTCACACAGTGTGGAAACGGACCCTTCGGCCCAACTACCCACGCCGACGAACATGCCCCATCTGCACGAGTACCGCCTGCCTGTGTTTGGCCCATATCCTTCTGAGCCTATACTATCCATGTACCTGTCTAAATGTTTCTTAAACGTTGTGATAGTACCTGCCTCAACTACCTCTTCCGGCAGCTTGTTCCTTATACCTACCGCCCTTTATGTGCAAAAGTACCCCTTCCGGCTCGTATTACATCCTTGCCCCTCACCTTAAACCTATGAGTGGAAGAAAATGTGGGATATCATAGACCTATTGTGAACCAGTAATAGTCAGCGATGGCATGGTGGGCTGAATAGCCTGAGTCCATGGCTGCATATGTTTTTTTCAAAAAAATGTTTCCATGATATGTGAGAAATATAGTTAAATCAGGAATGGCTTTACATGCCAATTGTATCAAATTGTATAAGATTAAATATATAACACTGGGCAGATCACCCAGCAATGACTAAAGAACCAGACATAATGGAAGCCCTGGTATTGAAACTATTCACAATTGGAAGAGTTGCACAAAACAACACAGTAAAAAGCAACCGCACAGAATCTTACCATTCTCCCAATACTCCAGGGATATATTGACACTCTATCATCACTGATTACATTGTTCCAACTCCCTACTTAACCACTTTGTGGAAGTATCTTCACATTGTGTGCAGTGGTGGTTTCAGAAGAGTGCACACTACTAATTATTGATATTCAACTACATGTTGACCATATCATGTGCGAATTTAAAAAATAAATCCTAACGTGGTATCATCCGGAAAATCGGAAAAAGTTTAAAATAGCATTTTCAGCTATTGGTCTCTATTGCCCGCAGTTGGTCAGGTAACACCCGTGGTTAGAGAAACAGCATGAACGTGCTAGAGTCAGTTTTTAAAGATGGGATAGAAGCACATTTGGAAAGTGGTGAAATCATTGGACAAAGTCAGCATGGATTTACGAAAGGTAAATCATGCCTGATGAATCTTGTGGAATTTTTCGAGGATGTAACTAGTAGTGTGGATAAGGGAGAACCGGTGGATATGGTGTACCTGGACTCCCAGAAGGCTTTCAACAAGGTCCCACATGAGAGATTAGTATACAAACCTAAAGCATACGGCATTGGGGGTTCAGTATTGATGTGGATAGAGAGCTGGCTGGCAAACTGGAAGCAAAGAGTAAGAGTAAACGGGTCCTTTTCACAATGTCAGGCAGTGACTAGTGGGGTACCGTAAGGCTCAGTGCTGGGACCGCAGCTATTTACAATATTTATTAATGATCTGGATGAGGGAATTGAAGGCAATATGTCCAAGTTTGCGGATGACACCCCTAAGCTGGGGGCCAGTGTTAGCTGTGAGGAGGATGCTAGGAGACTGCAAGGTGACTTAGATAGGCTGAGTGAGTGGGCAAATGTTTGGCAGATGAAGTATAATGTGGATAAATGTGAGGTTACCCACGTTGGTGGCAAAAACAGGAAAGCAGACTATTATCTAAATGGTGGCCGATTAGGAAAAGGGGAGATGCAGCAAGACCTGGGTGTCATGGTACACCAATCATTGAAAGTAGGCATGCAGGTGCAGCAGGCAGTGAAGAAAGCGAATGGTATGTTAGCTTTCGTAGCAAAAGGATTTGAGTATAGGATAAGGGAGGTTCTACTTTAGCTGTACGGGGTCTTCGTGAGACCACACCTGGAGTATTGCCTACAGTTTTGGTCTCCAAATCTGAGGAAGGACATTATTGCCATAGAGGGAGTGCAGAGAAGGTTCACCAGACTGATTCCTGGGATGTCAGGACTGCCTTATGAAGAAAGACTGGATAGGCTCGGTTTCTACTCTCTAGAATTTAGGAGATTGAGCGGAGATCTTATAGAATCTTATAAAATTCTTAAGGGTTTGGACAGGCTAGTTGCAGGAAGATTGTTCCCGATGTTGGGGAAGTCCAGGACAAGGGGCCACACCTTAAGGATGTGAGTGTTCCCATGTGCCAGCTGGCTTCGACCCAGATGGATCAAATTATGGTTTAGGTAGTGGTGTCAGAGTGGCAAACATTTGGGCAGGACTTTGGTTTTTGGTTACTTGGTCCTCCAAATGATTCCAACTGGAATTTAAACTGGAGGTGGTGAAGGGAGGGGTGTACAGTGGTACAGTTGCTGCTTTACAGTGCCAGAGACCCGGGTGCATCCTGACTACGCGTGCTGTCTGCACTGAATCTGCACGTTCTCCCGTGAACTGCGTGGGTTTTCCTCGGGTGCTCCGGTTTCCTCCCACACTCCAAAGCCATAAAGGTTTGTAGGCTAATTGGCTTCGGTAAAATGATAAATGGTCCATAGCGTGTAGGATAGTGTTAGTGTGCGGGGATCGCTGGTCGGCACATACTCGATGGTACAAAGGGCCTGTTTCTGTGCTGTATGTCTAAATTAAACTAAGCTAAACTAAACAAGCAACTGCACTTATGTTGTTTCCGGTTGGCAGCGCGACTCACGTTGCAGCAGCCCCTGCTGCGTGTCTGTCGTTTTTTTTTAATTTGTTCGTCTAGTTTATGTAGTTGTTGTGTTTTTTTGTATACTGTTTTTAACTGTGTATATGTGGGGGGGACTTTGAATTTATCTTCCCTGCACGGCAGACCCGACCTTTTCCCTGTTGGGTCTCCATTGTCGTTGGCCTTGGGGCCTAACACCGTGGAGCGGCCTCCAACCGCAATGACCTGGGGCCTCCAGTCGCGGAGCCTGCGGAGCTGCGGACTTACCATCGTGGGGCTGGCCGGCCTCGGAGCGTGGGGAGCGGTTGTGGCTCGCTGCTTCGGCCCGACTCCGGAGCTCAGAGGCTGCAGCTGCAGGTCCGGTGGACTGATATCGGGAGCTCGCCGGTCCGGGTGGGAGACCGCTTTTCGGATCTCCCGCAACGCAAATTCTCCAGCCCGTGTCGCGGGGTTGGAACGACACGGAGCAGGGCCGTACATCGCCCGGCACGGTTTTAATGGCCACGGGACATTCCAACGCCCACCGGGGGCTCCAACTTTGAGACATTTAGACCTGTAGCGGGGCCGTACACCCTGCGTGGCCTTAATGACCGTGGGATTTACCATCGCCCGCCTGGGGCTTCAATATCGGGAGAAAAAAGGTGCACAGGGGAGAGAAAATACTTTGCCTTCCATCACAGTGAGGAGGAGATTCACTCTGATGGATGTTTGTGTGAATTGAATTGTTTCTGTGTTTTGTAGGAATTGTTTTGTTTGTATGGTTGTAGAAACAGATTTCGTTTGAGCCTCACTGTGGTTCAAATGACGATGTATTGTATTGTATTGTATTGTATTGATGGTATGCACTGTAACCAGTATGATAGCACCTCTCCCTTGGATGCCCCTCCCTAATCCCTATCACTGGCTGACAGTCCAGGAGAGGCCAATCTCAGGCATCACTGGTAATGGCTGGGTTCAATTAGCTGATGATAGACACAAAATGCTGGAGTAACTCAGCGAGACGGGCAACATCACTGGAGAGAAGGAATGGGTGATGTTTCGTGTCAAGACGCGGCTTCAGACTGCTGATATTGGTTTCGCCAACTCAACCTTGTCAGCCAACTCCCTATAAAACGCAAGTATTCTAGACCATGGGTGTGCGTAATGGGCATCACAAGCCTGACGACCGGCCCTTTACTTTCCCGAGAACGCACAGGGTGGGCGACAAAGCCTGGCTGCAGCTCCCCAGCGGCGATGGTAATAACACCAACCAACTTTGCAGGCGTCTGGTTGAACTGCAGGCGAATTAGGCTGATTTGAGCGCCAGCGGTCCCTGCAAGCTTTGAACTGCAGGCTGGCCGTGCTGGAAGGACGTGCCCAAAGATTATAGAGGAGCAAGATGCATTAGAAAGTTATTAGATTTATTTGTAATAGATCTTTACTTGCCTCTCGATCCCTCTCTATCCCCTCTCTTCTCTCGATCCCTCGATCTTTCTCTCCCTCTCTTCTCTCCATCTCTCTCTCCCATCTTCTCTCGATCTCTCTCTCTCCCCTATCTTCTCTCGATCTCTCTCCACTCTCCCCTTCCCTCTCTCCTTCCCTTTTGCCCTTGTTCCCCCATTTCCCTCGCATCTTTCCTCCCCAGCCCCCACCTTTGCGTAGTTTCCCTTGCATTGCATTGTACAGCTTCCCTTGTATTGCTTTAACAGGCACTGTGCACAAAATTACAGGCACGCACAAACACACATTCATATAAATATATGGTGGGACAGATAGAAGAGCTTATTAAAATCTTCTTACAAAGACCATGTAATTTATTTCGATCCTCTTTTGGGCCTAAGGCAGAGCAGGGCTGCAAACTCTCACACAGAGGGAAGGGAGGGAGAGAGGGAAATCGAGAGGAGAGGGGAGAGAGATAGCTCGAGAGGGGAGAGAAAGAGATCGAGAGGGGAGAGAAAGAGATCGAGAGGGGAGAGAAAGAGATCGAGAGGGGAGAGAGAGCGATCGAGAGAAGAGAGTGTGATCGAGAGAAGAGAGGGAGATAGCGAGAAGAGAGGGATCGAGAGGAAAGTAACGATCTATTACACATGAATCTAATAACTTTCTAATGCATCTTGCTCCTCTATAATCTTTGCTTGCAACTGCTCTGTAGCTTTGGAGCGGATTACACAGTGGGAGATCGAGAGACAAAGATTATAGAGAAGCCTAGTTTCCCAATGATGTAGACGCCATAGTCTACGCCATCTCTGGTCCGCAAATATGGCGTGGACAATCACACATGTGATACTACGCCTTTTCCACTCAGTGGCGCATCTTGCTCCTCTATAATCTTTGGACGTCCCTGCTGTGGAATGCGCAATGGCCGCCGGATTTTGCCGCGGGGGGTGACTGGGAGCAGTGGAGACGCGGCGGATAGCGGTCCCGACCTGCTCTGAGCCTCCAAACGCCTCGGGAAGGACGTCCACTGCTTCCAGGTTGTGATGGTGAGAATTCCACAGCTCGTCGGCTTGTTCACCCGGCGCCTGCATGTCGGTGAACGGATCCCTGGCGAGCTGCATGCGAATGTCGGGAGGCAGCTGCTGCAGGTAAGCATATTTAAACAGAAAGCACGGCTCATGGTCCCCTATCAGTGTGAGTATGTCTTCCAGGAGGGCAGACGGCCGGCGGTCGCCCAGACCGTCCATTCTGAAAATGCGAGCTGTCCGCTGGCAGTCACCCAGGCCAAACCTTCTGATGAGAAATGCTTTAAGGCCAGTATATTTGTTTGTTTCCGGGGGGAGCTCTGAGGAAAGACTTAACTCGCCTCGCAGTTAGTTGGTCAAGCAAGCAGACTGTGCCTCTGCCTGCAGGAACCAGGTTTCGGGGTCTTCGGTCCACAGAGTTGGGAGCTTCACCGCAACAGCGTTATTATCCATCACGATGCGTGATGACCGACGTGGGGTCACCAGTGTAGTGGCCTGGTCAAGGTCAGGAAAATACCGGACGCCAGGCGGATTCGAAATTAGCTTTTCAATTGTCACAGCTCCAGTACACACAAGGACACTCTTATCTCTACCCCTGGGGAGTGTCGACAACAAACCCCGTAGCAGACAAACGTCCCTGTCCCTCACTCGACGAGGGGGATGATCCAAGGAGTGGCCTACCCCCAGGGACCGCCACAATATATGTGTGTGTGTGTGTGTGTGTGTGTGTGTGTGTGTGTGTGTGTGTGTGTGTGTGTGTGTGTGTGTGTGTGTGTGTGTGTGTGTGTGTGTGTGTGTGTGTGTACATATGTCCTTGGTGAATATAGATGAGAATGAATACCTGGCCGACGACACCTGTCTCTAAGTATATTATTTATCTTGATTGGTCATGCCTTCTCAGTGGATAGCTCCATGCTTTATAACCCGTTTGGATTGTATTTTCTCCATCCTGCTGCAGCACTTATTTGCCCTTTGATCTTTCGCGAAGCTTGCGAGTCATTTTATACTTTTATTTAATTTGAAACGTCGTGTCTCATTTAAACTTCTCAATTATCAAATACGCTTCATTTTATTTTCTTACTAAACTTAGCACCTCCCTGTTCATCCAAAGTTCAATTATCTTTTCATACTCCCCACTTTCTTGAACAGGACTGTTCTGGACTCTGCTCGGTCAACGAATCGCTCACATATGATGTGAATTTGCACCCAACTCAAAATTTACACTCCTTAGCTACTGCCTAATCCGCCAGACACCGGAGGTCAAGATTGATTCCGATTTATAACTCATTGACGTTGGTACATGTTTCTTCCTGATAACTTGAAATCTGTCGACCCAATTTAGGACGATAACATAATTACAGCACATAATGCTCCGACATTGTCGCCACCTCCAACAGGATCCCACAACTAGCCATATCTTCACATCTCCAATCCTTTACACTTTCCGCAGATACCGTTCCATCGTAACTTCCCGGACAACCCATAACCCTATACCTCACCCTCCTCGATTCCATCTAAATAACCCGACAGTCTTTTAAGGTTTAAGCAGACGTGCACTTGCACCTCCTCCAACGTCATCTATTGTATCCATTGTTCCAGGTGTGGACTCTTGTACATCACCGGGTCCAAACGCAACTCGTCGATCGTTTCGCTGAACACTGCCAATCAGTCCGCTGAAACATACCTGATCTCCCGGTTGCTCAACACTTCAACTCCCCTTCCCTTTCCCACACTGACGTACTCCATTATCAGAGAGTGACCCAGTGCAAACTGGAGGAACAGCACCTCATATTTTGCTTGCGTAGCTTATAACCCAGCGGCATGAACATTGACTTATCTAACTTCAAGTAGCCCTTGCTTGTCCTATGTATCTATTCCCTTCCCTTCCCAGTTCCCAGACCAGTCATACTGTCTCCGACTACATTTTATCTCTGTACCGCCCACTCCACTGACATTAGTATGATTAATGGTCTCGGCCCGAAACGTCACCCAATCATTCTCTCAGGAGGTGCTACCTGTCCCGCTCAGTTACTCCAGCGTTTTGTGTCTATCTGCGCCCATAACATATGGGCCACTTCTGTCTTTCTCCATACCAACGCTAACATGAATGAGTTCCAAAGTGCTTGCCAGCTGACACTCATTTCGCTTACCGGGCTTCGTTTCCTATGAATTGGTCTAATGTTCGCAAATTCCCACGTTGACAAATCATAGTAGCATTAGGCCATTCCGACGTTCAATCATGGAATATCTCTGGCTCTTAATCCCATTTTCCGGCCAACTGTCCATAACCGTTGATACCCGTTCTAATCAATAATTTGTTTATAGTTGCCTTAACAATATCCACTGATTTGGCATCCACAACCTTCAGTGGAAAATAATTCCATGGAGTCACCACCCTTTTCACAACCACTCCGTCTCTGCCTTTCATTATTCTTTAAGTAACAAAGACATCTCCCCTCCCTTTCCCCGCCCCCCTGAATCTTCTAAACTCCAGCGAGTAGAAGTCCAGTGCTGTCTAGAATTTAGAATATCAACGTCTATCCTTGTAACATTCCATCTGGATCGTTCAACGCCCCCAGAAGACGTTTCTTGCTATCTGGCCTACACGGGACATCGGCCTGACCCCATTCGTTTCGTCTGAAATGCCTTCTGATTTGGAATCGCAATCTTATAACTTAGTAGGATATTTACCATTACTTTCTGATGGACACCGAGGAAGGGATCTCATATCTCTCTGTCCTTCCTCTTACCAATTCAGCCAGATATCACAAACCGCTCAAATCGGGTTGCCTATTTGACTTTAGATATGATTTGCCGTATCGACGTGAACCGAGCTTTCAAATGCATGTTGACCATTTCGAGCACTGATGTTATAACGCGTTCTTCTCAAGAGTAAAATTTTTAAACGTTCAATGGTACTTTATTTGTCACCTGTGCGAGGTACAGTGAAACAATTAAATTTACACAAACATCCATCACAGTGAATCTCCTCCTCACTGTAATGGAAGGCAAAGTCTTCTCTCTCCCCCGCACCATTTCTTTCCCGATGTCCAAGACCCAGTCGGGCGCTGGAATGTCCTGCTGCCATTCAAGCCGCACTGGGCGATGTACGGCCCCGCTCCGGGTCGATCCAACCCCGCGACACGAGCGGGAGAAGTTGCGTTGCGGGAGCTCCGGAGAGCGGTCTCCCACCCGGACCCGCGAGCTCCCGGTATCCCGAAAGTCCACCGGCAGTAATCTGCAGCTGGAGCTGGAGCTCCGGAGTCGGGCCGCAGCAGCGAGCCACCACCACTCCCCACGCTCCGAGGCCGACCAGCCCCACGGCGGTAAGTCCGCAGCTCCGCAGGCTCCGTGACTGGAACGCCCAGGTCGTCGCGGTCGGAGCCCGCTCCACGGTGCTAGGCCCCAACGATAACGGAGATCCGACAGGGAAAAGGTCCGGTCTTCCGTGCAGGGAAGAGATTTTAAAAGTTTCCCCCACCCTCCCCCAGCCCCCACATATCCACAGTTAGAAACAGTACAAAAAAAAACCGAACAACTACATTTAACTAGACAAAAAATAAAAAAAGACAGACAGGCTGTAGGGGCCGCAGCAACGTAAGTCGCGCCGCCAGCAAATGGACAAGTCGGCACCAAACGAGGCGAATTATTCATTTCAGAGCAAGTATCACAAGACATACGCACCGCGAAACATTTCAGATAAGCATCGCAAGTGTATTGCAGTTGCACACTGGGACAGTATACACATTCGGGAGTTTGGCGCGAGTTTTATGTCGCAGTTGTTGTAAGTACAGTGTTCTGGACCTGATCATGAAGGCAATCGCTCCCTGTTTTTGCCATCAACAAACGGCCTCCAGACACACCACCCGCACTCTACAGCCATTTACTTCATTGTTACATTTCCAATCTTCTGGGTACGTGTGCTGGCTTTGGGCCAGTGCGCGTTAGTGTTTAGAAGGAAGAGAAGGGCTCTCATTGAAATCTACCGAATTACGAAAGGCCTGGAGAATGTGAATGAGGTGACCTTTTCTAATAGTGGGAGAGTGTAGAACCAGAGTACACAGCATCATAATAAAATAACGTGCGTTTAGAATGCAGTTGATGAGTCAGTGGGTGATGAAACTTATCAATAATTAGCCATAGGCGGCAGTGGATGCCTTGCGAAGTGGGTATTTTTAAATTGGAGATTACAAAATGCTTGATTCGTAACGGCGTAAATATTTATCGGGATAATGCGGGAGAAGGTCGTTGATTTCATTCCCGGGACGGCACGTTTCAGCTGTGGAAGGCTGCTCTGGAATGTCAGAGAATGCTGTTTTGGAAGTTTAAATCGCATGGCACCCAGGGGAACTAGGTGAAGGCATAGAGAATTGGCTTCTTGGAAGAGGGCACACTTTGATGTGGGAGGTTGATTATCAGACTGGATGCCAATGGTCTACGTATGCTGGGGTCAGCGATTAGCGGTCGCTGCTCGGCTTGCCGCTGTTTGCGCTTACATCAACGATTTGGATGATAATGTACAAGGCATTTGTAGATGACACTAAGATGGCTGGTACTGCAGATAAGTTAATAATCAAAAATTGCAGAAAGGTCTTGATCAGCTGGACAAGTCGACAGGGGAAATGATATGAATTTAATGCAGATAAGTGCGAGGTTTAGCACTTTGGAAAGATCAATATGGGTAGTAATTTTGTACACGGCATGACGGGTCCCTGGGGGAGTGTTGTAGAGCAAAATAATCTAGGGGCGCAGGTGCATATTGTCACCAGAGTGGAGTCACAGATGGGCAGCGTGGTCAAAACGTTTTCGGTACAGGACTTCCGGTGGTGCTATGGAGTAGGAGGAACCAGCACCGTCCAGCTCCGTAAAAATTGTATTAAAAAACAGGATAAAACGGGGTTATTTATAGCTACTTATCAGAGAGGAGTTTTTGTGAACGGCACCGGCAGCAGATAAGACCTCTGACGTTATCAGGCGAGCGACTTTTAAAGCAGTAATGTCGATGAAAATAACTCCCCCTCCCAAAGAGAAAAAATCTGTGCTGAAAAAAGAGGTAGGCCCAGTTGAAGTCTCGACCGCGAGTTTGACTGGCTCTCTGGAGGATATCCCAAGGAAGAAATCAGAAATGGAGGATCTGAAAACTACCATTATGGGTGAGCTTAGAAAAATGAAAATAGAATATAAGGAAGAATTTAAGCTGCTCAGTGTTGACATCGAATTATTTAAAGAACAATTTAAAGAGGAGTTGAAAAATGAAGTTGCAACCACAGTTAAAATTATGATGGATGAATGGAAGATAAAAGCAGATGCTGATCTAAAACAACAGATGCATGAAGTTAATCAGAAAGTTGGTGGTTTGGAACTCTCAGTTGATCGCAAGTTGGAACCTATTATGAGAACACTTGATCAACAACACGATGCAATAAAGGAACTGACCAATATTTAGGATTCAAGTGCTAAGGCGAATGAGAAACTTCTCTCCGAGAACAAGCGTTTAACAGATTTATTGAATAAAATAACTGAGAAATGTATTGACTTTGAGGGAAGGCAACGACGTAAGAACTTGCGTATCGTGGGTGTGCGTGAACGCAAGGAGGGAGCTCAAGACACCAGAGAGTTTGCTGCAAATCTTCTGAAGAATGTCTTGAATCTGGATCAAGCACCCCTACTTGGCCGAGCGCACGGAGCACTGAGACGACGTCCAAAGACGGGTTCGCCACCAAGACAACTGATTGTGAAAGTGGTTTACGATCATGTTTTGGAAGATATGATGCAGATAATAATTCGCAAACAGAATCTGTTTTATGATGGTGATAAGATCAGCATATTCAGAGATTATCCTGCGGAAGTTGCCAGGAGAAGAGCCCTTTTTACTGAAACAAGGCACATCCTCAGGAATATAAAGGGCGTGAGATATGGCCTGATGTATCCTGCCACACTACGAGTGAGCTACGACAACAAAGAGCACCACTTCACTAAACATACCGAAGCTCTGGATTTCGCACGTAAAATCGAGAAGGAGTTGGATGAGGAAGAAGAAGAATAAGAAGCAGAGGGAACACAGAGAGAAGACGATGATGAGGAAGAGGAGGAAGAATAACGAACTTGAATTATACTCAACACTTACCTGATGCCGATCCACAACCAGCATTAAGGAGGAAGAATGATGATCTTGTAAAATTATTGGACTTGAAGAGCGCAATGATTATTAATAATAAACTAATATATAATAGTATTAGTTCAGTACTAACCATTATTAATAAATATGCGATACCTCCTCAAATAACCTAAAACGATAACAGCAAATTAAATCAATAAAGTATTAATAAGAATGGAAATGTAATACCCCGCCCCTAAATATATTGCCCTTAAGGCATTTACGGAACTGGAAATACAAACATCTTTTATTTTCCCAACGGAAGTCCGTAGTTTAACAGCCACGCTAGTGTGGCTTACACTAACACCACTTTATGTAGCTTTAGACACTCTTTTTTCCTGCACCTTTCCAATAATATTACTAACTTCTTCTTTTCTCTTTTTTATATTATCTTTTTTAATATATTATATGTGGAATTATATTATTTTACTTTTGAATGGAATTATACCGTAGACTGGAGAGGATATGTATGCCAAATAATGTTATTAGTATTAGTTGATCATAAACTAGGGTGCGAAATTGGGATATATGTGCTGAGACATCTACCTCATTATAATCCACCATAACATCCTAATGCAAGACACTAACAAGAAAAAGGGGGGTGATGGAATCACCTTCTGTAGTTGGAATGTAAAAGGTATTAATGAACCAATCAAAAGAGGAAAGGTTTTGGCGCAATTAAATAGAATTCAAGCTGACATAATCTATCTTCAAGAGACTCATATAAAAAAGGAGGCACAATATAGGTTAACGGCAAATTGGATTTCTAGGGTGTATCATTCATCATTCACTCATAAATCTCGAGGAGTTGCCATTCTTATTCGTAAAGGTATTCAATTTAAACATAGTTCAATAATAGAGGACCCAGAAGGTAGATATATAATAGTCACGGGTGTATTATACTCGAAGAAGGTCGTATTTATGAATATATATGGCCCAAATTTTGATAATCCACTATTCTTTAAGAAAATATTTAATACTATCCCTACAGTAACACAGAACAATTTAATAATTGGGGGCGACTGAAATTGCACTTTGGATAATTATTTAGACAGATCTTCAATCAAAAGGAAGGTTATTTCTAGATCAAGCGAATTCATAAATTATTTTATTAAATCAGCTAATGTCAAAGATATTTGGAGAAATGTAAATCCTAATGGCCGAGAATATTCATTTTACTCGCCGGTATTTGGAACATACTCCAGGATAGATTATTTTCTAATAGATTCAAAACTTGTCCCATTTACGTTTGACTCAAAATACCATAATATTATTATTTCGGATCATGCTCCATTAACATTTAAGATTAACTTAAAGGGTATAACTAAAGGATATTCGCAATGGAGACTTAATCCTCATATATTAAACGATAAAAGGTGCTCAGATTATCTGGTTAAACAGATTGAATTATTTTTTGAAACCAATGACAAACCTGGAATTTCATCATCTCTCTTATGGGACACATTTAAAGCTTTTATACGGGGTGCTACAATCTCAGCGCAGGCATATCTGAATAAGGAAAATAGAAAGATTCAACAGAAATTGGAAAATGAAATAAGGCAGTTGGACATGGAAAATGCTATGTCTCCATCTAGGGATATACATAATAAAATTGTAACATTAAAATACAAATTAAATGAGATACATTCAAAGTACGTTATTAAACTTGTTCAAAAGACCAAACAAATACATTTTGAATTTGGGGATAAACCGCATAAATTGTTAGCTCGGCAACTAAGAAAAACAGAAGAAGAGAAAATGATACATAAGGTCAAATCTGAACAAGGAGATATATTAACTTTACCAAAAGATATTAATGATAGATTTCAACAATACTATCAAAAACTATATACATCAAAAGTGACGGATCAACCCGAGAAAATAGAAACATTTCTCCAGAAATGTAACATTAATGGATTAGATCGGGAAGGTAGAGAATTATTAGATGCCGAAATATCAGCAAAATATATTGAGGAATCAATTAGATCATTGAAGAATGGTAAAGCTGCAGAACCCGATGGTTTGGGGGTTGAATTTTATAAGAAGTTTCATGATTTGATCGTCCCACGGTTACAAATTATGTACAACGTTGCCTACGAACAAGAACAACTTCCAGAAACCTTAAAAGAATCCACAATTACACTTATTCCTAAAGCAGACAAAGATCCAGAAGACCCAGGATCATACAGAGCAATAGCTCTTTTAAATACAGATCAAAACATATTAACAAACATTTTATCCCAACGGTTAAGTTTAGTGATCAATAGATTAATACATCATGATCAAACAGGTTTTATTCCTAAACGTTATTCTACTTATAACTTAAGACGTCTGTTTAATATTATCTACTCGAAAAGAATGACTGATGTTGAACTAGCAGTTATATCCCTGGATGCGGAGAAGGCCTGGTTGAACAGGTTGAATGGCTTTATTTATTTAGGATAATGCAGAAATTTCAACTGGGAGAAGGATTTTGCAAATGGGTTAGAATTTTATATTCAGGCCCAACAGCAAGAATCCTAACAAACCAAATGTCATCAGCAAAATTCAATCTTTCTAGGGGTTGTAGACAAGGTTGCCCGTTATCACCGTTACTATTTGCACTCGCTATAGAATTATTAGCCGAAAGGATTAGAGTAGAACCAGAAATTTATGGATATAATACTAAAACTACAATTAATAAAATATCTTTATATGCAGATGATGTTTTATTGTATATAACAAAACCAGAGGTTAGCATCCCTAAAGTACTTGAAGTGATAAATGAATTTAGTGAGTTCTCAGGATATAGAATTAACTGGAACAAAAGTGAAATTATGCCTATAACAGGAATTAAATTGAATAAATTACAAAAATTTCCATTTAAAATAGCTAACAATCAAATTAAATATCTTGGAATTAATGTATCAAAATCTTATAATTCTTTATTTAAATCTAATTTTCCTCAATTATTAAATAAATTAAAAACAAATATTTTATATTGGAAAACATTACCGATATCAATGATCGGTAGAATAAATGCCATTAAAATGATTTTTCTGCCTCAATTACTATATTTATTTCAAGCCATTCCGTTATATCTTCCTAAATTTTTTTTTTTAATTGATTCTATAGTTAATAGCTTCATTTGGGATTACAAAAATCATAGAATAAGTAAAATACACTTATGTAAATCTAAGATAAATGGTGGATTAGCTTTACCTAATTTTTAATATTATTTTTGGGCGGTTCAGATTAAGAACTTTAATTATTGGTTGATACAGATGGAACAAGACCCAGCTTGGTTAAGAATAGAAAAGGAAGATTGTTTCCCTTTCGACATAAGCACAATACTCCTTGCCCCTGGGATGGTACAAAAAAAATATATATAAGGCAAACCCTATAATTTTAAATAATATACGTACCTGGAAACAAATCATTAAGACTTTACATTTAGAAACTATACCACTTTGTTTACCAATTATGAATAATCCTATGTTCAAACCTTCGACATTGGATGTGGGGTTTAGACATTGGAAAAACTTAGGAATAATAAGGATAGAACATCTTTACAGGAATGGGAAATTCCTCTCATTCCAGGAGTTGAAAGAGATTTATTGACTGCAAGCAAATAATCTATTTAGATATTTACAAATTAGAGATTATGTCAAATTAAATACGCTAAATTACAGAAATAGAGAGCCAGGTATACTGGATGAAGTACTTAACAAGCATCCAACAACAGAAAAATTAATAGCATATATATATAATATTTTTTTGGACAGGGAATTGCCAAAAACGGAACTATTCCGACAAAAATGGGAAAATGAAATTGGTTTACCTATAACAGAAGATTTATGGGAAGAAAGCTTACAACGAATTCATCGCTGTTCGTTAAATGCCAGACATACCTTGATACAATTCAAAGTAATACATAGATTACACTACTCAACAAAGAAATTAAATATAATTTTTCCTACTATATCACCATTATGTGATAAATGTCAGCACATAAAAGCCGATTTAAATCATAGTTTTGTAATATGTACAAAACTTAAAAGTTATTGGACTGAGATTTTTAAAATTATTTCCACAGTTTTAAAGATCACATTAAGCCCTGACTCAAAATTAATTATATTTGGGGTTTTAGATTCAACTCAAATTTTAACAGTAAATCAAATAAATTTTCTGGATTACTGTTTAATAATTGGAAAAAAATTAATATTACAATTTTGGAAGGGACCATTATCCCCGACAATTAAAATGTGGACAGTAGAAATGTTGGAGACATTACAATTGGAGAGAATTAGATTTATCCTAATGGATAAACCTGAGATTTTTGAACAAATATGGTCTCCATTCACTGATTATATGAAGGGGTAGCTGGGCTCAGCATTGAAACTCAATGAGTACCCGGTGGAAAGATCAAACAAAAATGTTTAAGATCAGATTTATATACTTGTCTCCATATATTATAATTAGAAATTGTTCCACTCATTGACAAGTTGTATACCGTTTTCTTTTCCACAAATATTTTTATTTTTATTTTTTATTTTTTTGTTTTTTGTTTTTGTTTATTTTATTTTATTTTATTTTATTTTTTTTTTCTTCTCTCTCTTCTTTATATTAATCAACTATAATCATACTCTTATAATTATTCACTATTCTTTCTTTATATTTTTTTCACTCTATAAAAAAAAGTGAGGCCAATATATATATTTTGTTAACATTTATATAATTTTGGAAAGATGTATCAACTATATTTGGAAAAAAATGCTATATTATTTGTTATATGTATGGCCTCTAATAAAAATATATTCAAAACAAAAAAGTTTTCGGTACATCTGCCTTCATGAATCAGAGTGTTGAGAATATAAGTTAAGTTATTATATTGCTGTTGTATAACACATTGTTGGAACATTGTGCTCAGCTTTCTTCACCCTGCCACAGGAATGATGTTGTTGGGCTGGAACTGCAGCAAAGGTGATTTACGCGGATTTTTGCAGGTCGTCGGGGCCTGAGCTATAATGAGAAGTTCGACAGGCTAGCTCTTTATTCATTGGAATGCAGATAGCTCGAAAGTATTCAGAGAAGGTGTATAATATCATCAGGGTAAATGATAGGGTGAATGTAGGGAGTCGTTTATTCAGAATAGGGGAATTAAGACATTTGTTTAATATGAGAAGACCAAGATGCAATAGGAAACTGCAACTAATTGTTCAGACAGTACGTAAGGGTATAGCCAGAGTCGATAGGTCAGACAGGTCCGACAACAGCATTTCAAATACATTTGGATGTGCAGGTGGATAGGAATCTTTTAGATGGTTATGGGGCAATCGCGTGCAGGTGGACACACAATGCTGGACTAACTCATCGGGACAGGCAGCGTCTCTGGAGGGAAAGAATGGGTGACGTTTAGGGTCGAAACCCTTCTTCAGTCTGGCGTCAGTGGGGAGGGATATAATAGATAAGGAAGCGTGAAGGTGTGAGAAAAGGACAAGGGGAATGGAGTTCAAGAAAATGTAGAATAGATCATTGTTAGCTGGGAGAATGCAACAACATTGCCAACAAAGATGAAATGTACTCGGAGATCAGACCCAGAAATATATGGTTATAATACTAATATCACAACGAATAAGATATCTTTATATGCAGTCGATGTCTTAATATATATTACGAAACCGGAGATTAGTATTCCTAATCTATTTAATGTTATAACCAAATTTGGTACATTTTCAGTATATAGAATTAATTGGAATAAAAGTGAAATTATACCTATAACTTGCATAAAATCAAATATATTACAACAGTTGCCATTGCAAATAGTTACGGACAAAATTAAATATCTAGGAATTCATGTATCTAAATCTTATAATTCTTTATTTAAATCAAATTATCCACCATTATTCAACAGACTAAAAAAGAATATCCTATATTGGAAAACACTACCAATATCAATGATCGGCAGAATTCATGCTATAAAAATGATTTTACTACCACAATTATTATATTTATTTCAATCTATCCCTTTATCCCTCTCTAAAACCTTTTTTTTAAAATCGATTCTATTGTTAATAGCTTTATTTAGGATTATAAAAGTCATAGAATAAGTAAAAGACACTTATGTAAATCTAAGATTAATGGAGGATTAGCATTGCCTAATTTCTTATATTATTTTTGGGCGGTTCAGATTAAGAATATGAATTTTTGGTTGGTAAATATGGATAAGGAGCCAGCTTGGCTAAATATGGAAAAGGAAGACTGTTTACCTTTTGATATAAGTTCGATTCTCTTTGCTCCAAGGGAAATACAAAAAGAATTATAGAGAAAACCCTATAATTTATTGCAATAGACGTATTTGGAAACACATAGTTAAGACTCTACGTTTGGATACTATGTCGCTTTGCTTACCAATTATGAATAATCCTTTATTTAAACCCTCTATATTGGATAAGGGGTTTAGACAATGGAAACATTTAGGAATTATGATGATAGAACGCCTTTACAGGCAAGGAAAATTTCTCTCATTTCAAGAGTTAAAAGATATCTATGGATTGCATCAAAATAACTTGTTTAGGTATTTACAAATCAGAGACTATATTAAGTCAAACATGCAAGACTATAAAAATAGAGAACCAGGATTACTGGATGAATTGCTTAACAAGCACCCAAATACAGAAAAAAACTTATAGCGTATATATATAATACTCTTTTGGATAGGGAAATTCCAACAACAGAATCATACCGCCAATTATGGGAAAATGAAACAGGCTTATCTATAATGAAAAATATTTGGGAAGAAAGTCTACAACGTATACATCGTTGTTCGTTAAATGCCAGACATACCTTGATACAATTCAAAGTATTACATAGATTACATTATTCAAAAACGAAATTAAATAGAATTTTTCCTAACATCTCCTCTATATGTGATAAATGTCAGAATTCGGAAGCTAATTTATCGCATAGTTTTGTAACGTATAAAACTTAATAGTTATTGGACCGATATTTTTTAAATAATTTCTGTAGTTCTTAAAATCAAATTGGATCCAGACCCAAAGCTAATAATATTAGGAGTTTCAGATTCAAACCAATATTACCAGTAAATCAAATAAATTTCCTTGATTACTGTTTGATAATTGGAAAAAATAATATTAAAATTCTGGAAGGGAACATTATCCCCCACAATTAAAATGTGGACAGTGGAAACGTTGGATACTTGCATTTGGAGAGAATCAGGTTTGTCCGAATGGACAAATATGAACGTTTTGAACAAATATGGAGTCCATTCACTGACTACTTGAAGGGGTAGCTGAGCTCGGCATTATAATTAAACAAATACCCAGTTGTAGGATTAGATGAAATGATCTATTTTGAGATGTGTATACACGTCTCTATAGATATTGTTATGTGAAATTGTTCCATTCATTGTTAAGATGTATATTTCAATCTTTTTTTATTATATAATAATTGTTTGCTTGTAGTATTATTATTTTTTTAATTTTTATTGTTTTGTTTTTATTTCTCGTTTTTTTTTGTTTGTTTTTTTTTAATTTTATTTTTCTTATCTAATCATAATCAATATTATTTAATCTCCATCTACCTTGATATACACCTATTCTTTTACTTCTTTACTTTCTAAAAAAAATAGAAGCTTACATAAATCATTTCGTAATATTTGTATAACTCTTGAAACAAGTTAAATGTGTATTTAAAAAACTGTTATATCATTGGTAATATGCACTGCTTCTAATAAAAACATTTTAAAAAAATGTACTCGGAGATAATAAAGCAACATTCTGGAAAACCTCTTCAGCACCCGCTCTAGAGACTTCTTATTCATCTTTCTCAGGGTGACAAGAACTACGCACAGTAATCCAAATTCGGCATAACCAAAGTATTATAAAGCTGCAGAATGGTTTGCTCATTCTTCTACCTGTCATGAGAAACTCGTTCTAAATTCTGAAGTGTCGGAGTAACGTAATAAGTTCATAAGGTCATACGTGATATGTGCAGAGTTATATCATTCGGCCCATCAAGTCTACTCCATTCAATCACAGCTGATCTATCCCGCCTCATTCATGCCTTCTCCACATAACCCCTGACACTCGTACTAATCAAGAATATATCTATCTTTTTAAGTACAAGCGGTGACAAATTATCACAACGCTTCGCCCCAATTAGCGATTCTAATGTGCCTTTTCTTCTATTCAGCGCATTCACATATATGAATGTTGGGGCAATTCAGAACCTGGGAGGGATTGGTGACTGCGGGAATTGTTCATTAAATCGCCGATTTAAAGTGGGTGTTGTGACGCGGGGAACGATGCCGATCCTGTTGGCATCCGGCATTGATTGCAGAGATGATCTATCAGTGGCGCCAGAATTACGATGGCAGCCGATATGCTGATTGGTCAGAGATCGCAGAAGATACGTCGCCTATTTTGCATGCAGCCGATAGGTGGTTCCATGACAGATGCGGCGAATATCGGGGGGCGAAATCTACACCTCGTATATTGTAATGCCGTTTCGCTTAGGACTTTATTGATGAACCGAAACTACGAGGTGACAGGATATTTTACAGCGCTTATCATCTGCTCCCCAAACTGGACTGGGCGGCTGCGTAAATAATAGTGTTCGTGCAGCAGCTAAGATTCTTTAGCAAAGAACCAACTTCGTGAAAAATGCCTTCATAATCGTTGTATTTTGATTTTGTGATCTGATAATAGGAAAAATCTGCAACGTTAGTCAGCCATAGGAGGATGAAGCTGCCGGATAGCGTGAGAAGCAAAACATTTGACCTCCGCCTGCTTTCCATCTCTGGGTCATTGCAGTTCTTCCCCTTGGACTACCCCCTGATTTCTTTACGGACCCGACTGGTTACTAAAATGTGGCGGACTGTCAGAGCGTTGAGAAGCAGGATTACAACGAAAGGGACGATAGGAGTTAAAATCCTCTCGAAGCTGTCCAATCCCACCGATCCATGCTCCATGAGATTTCTTGGTTTAAAGTAACAGAACCACGATACGTTATCGATTATCTGTCCGGCCCGAAATGTGAAGGAGAATGGAATGCTTTTCAGACAGAACAGAACGCCGATGGTTGCGAGAACAGCAGCCGCTGTTTGCTGGATGCAATATTTTGTTTTCAGCTCTGGCAACAAATAGCGACATAACGGTCGAAAGTGAAAGTGACGGTGAACCAAACGGAACAGTCCGCGGAGACCCGGCGTAGCAGACGGCGTAGAATGCACACGGCGGTGAGGTCCAGGCATTTACCGGGAAGTAGTAAGAGTGGATCTGACGTGAAACAAATTCAGCGACAATGACGAGCAGATCCCCTGCTGCCATGGCCACCAGGTAGTCGTGCAGGTGGAGAGGCCACATTTTCCCCGCGATAGAATCACGATCGCTATTAAATCGACTAGAAGGTTAAAGAAAAAGACAAGGCATATGGAGATATCTGAAGCCATATATTCTTACGTTGGACACAAAATGCTGGATTACCTCAGCGGAACAGGCAGCATGTTTGGAGGGAAGGAATGAGGGACGTTCCGGCCCGGACCCTTCTTCAGACTGATGACAGGTGAGTGGGCTGGACAGTGATAGAATGTAGTCGGAGACAGTAAGACTGGTGGCTGAACTGTGGAGGGAGAGGGGATGGAGAGAGAGGGACAGCGACGTACATTCCGGTTCCAGAGAGAGACTCCTTTTTCTCATCTAGAAAATAATTACAGAGTTGGTTGCCACCAGACGGGCGGCGCCATCAATGATACTATAAAAGGGGCAACACATGTCCAGCATTTAGACTGTAAAACCTAGAAAGGAACAGCGCAGAAACATGCCTTTCGGCGACAATGTGTGTATGTATCTCATCTACTTCCACGTCTTACATATCTAACCATTCCTTAATAGAATGGAACAGCGAAGCTCCTCGAAGTTTCTTAAACGCCACTATCATATTCGCCTTACAAACCAATCATGACAGAGCGTTCTATACAACAACAGTCACTGTGCAAAAATGTATTTCAACGTTGCCTCGGTCACCTTAAAGTAGCAATGTTACAACATTTTGAGTATTTAAAAATCAAGTCTGCAATTGATCCCATCAGATAAAGCAAAAAAAGAAGTTTAATTTGACACCTAATTCACTTCCATACATTCAGTATTGAAAACGTTATGGCCATTGTCATACTCTGAAATTAGCATAGTGTTCCCTATTGCTACTTCCCCACAGCCATCAGGCTATTAAATTTGTCTCGGACAAAACTCTGAACGTTAATAGCCCATTATCTGTTATTTGCACTATCAGTTTATTTGGTCATGTGTGTATTTACGTATATAATGGTATATGGACACACCGATCTGTTTTGTAGTCAATACCTACTATGTTCTCTTGTGCTGAAGCAAAGCAAGAATTTAATTGTCCTGTCAGGGACACATGACAATAATCTCTCTTGAACTCTTGAACTCTTGAACCTATCTTCGTATTATTTGCAAACTTAGCCACAAAGCCTTCGATTCCACCATCCAAATCATTGATGGCCGGCGTGATAAGTAGCGGGCCCAGCAGTGACCCCTGACGCAACGCACAATGCCATTTTAACACAAAAATCCACCAAAGTATTAATCACTGTGGTGGAAGGCACAACGTTTCTTCGTAAGACGGTAAGTCCTGAATCGGAGCTACCCCACCGGAGACCGCGGCTTCAAGATGGTGTAGATCGCAGGCCGGCGGTCGAAGATCTAAAGTCCCCACCGAGCCGCAGCCAGAAGCGCCGCAATCCGCAGGGCCGGCGGTCGAAGCTCCTCTCCAGGGATCCCCGGTGAGGTATCTCGCTCCGGATGGTAAGTCCCCGCCGCGCCCGCGGTTAGATGTTAGCCGCTGGCCGGCAGTCGGATCTGTTCACCTCCGCGGTCCCCAACGAGGGATCCCAGGCTCCGGACGCCGCGCCAGCTGGAGCTCCCGTACACCGCGGCATCAGGCTGCCGCGGCCAGCGAACGCGTCCAAAGAGTCCGTGCTGCGCCCACTGCTGAAGCCCCGGGCACGTGTCCGGGAAAGGCCGCACCGAACCTCTATGTTAGGCCGGAGAAGGCGACATGGGAAACGTTGCCTCACCATGGAGGAGGGATCGAAGCGGTTTCCCCCTTAACCCCCCCCCCCCCCCCCCACACAGCACGCCCACAAAAAAGTTGAAATAACTAACACAATGCTGGCAGGGCAGACGGCTCGAAGCACTCCCACCGAGCATAGCTCAAGACGGCATTGCTCTCAGGATCTCAGGTCCACACAAGCTTCTCCACCGCGACAAGTTACCAATCCACGGAGAAGAATTGAGACATTGCTGATTGACTATTTGTGGAATGCTACCCTGTACCTGGGACATTAGCCAGTAGGAATAAATCGCGCTCCTGTGCTCTTTCTGGGGTCTATTAATCACTCAGTCATTCTATTTTATCTGCCATTCTTTCCATTTATTCTCCCCTCACATGGCTTGAGTATTGTTATTTCCCTAATGCACTGTGTCCTTCATTCGGATGGCACGGCGGCTCATGGGCGCAAGGGCGACACGGTGGTGCATGGGCGTTACAGTTGCTGCCTTACATCGTTTGCAGCGCCAGAGACCTTGCTTCGTTCCCGACTGCGCTGCCTGCACTGCGTTTGTACTTTCTCACCGTGACCTGCGTGGGTTTCGTCCGAGATAATCGGTTTCCTCCCACGCATTCCCTCTGTCTTATTAGTGCCTCTGCATATTTCAATATCATTGTTGCTTTGCTTGTGTCTTCGTTCTTATCTGTAATATAATGCCATTATTATTCTATGTTTCCTGCGATATCTATCACGTTAACTGCGAATATCCCTGTTGCCTGTCACAAATTCACATATTCATAAGTTATGAGAACAGAATTAGGTCATTCGACCTGTGACGTCTACTCCGCCTCTCCATCATGGTTGATCTATCGTTCCCTCTCCACCCCATTCTCCTGCCTCTCCCCCATATCACCTCACGTCTGTATATCATTATCCGCCTTGAATATCCATTGCAGCCTTCTGTGGCAATGAATCCTCCAGATTCTCTACCCACTGTCTGATATAATTCTGCATCATATCCCTTCCAAACGTACTCCTTTTCATTCTGACGCTGTGGCCACCGGTCCTAGAATTTCTTACCAGTGGAAACGTCCTCTCCACATCGACTCTATCCAAGTCTTTCAGTATTCAATCAATTTCAATGAATACCCCTATAAACTGCAGCGAGTAGAGGGCTAGTGCTCAAATTGGACCATTAGAGAACCAGAATGGACAGATATCTACAGAGCCAAAAGAGATGAGAGAGATATTGAACAATTTATTTTCTTCGGTATTCACCATGGAGAAGGATATTGAACTCTGTGAGGTAAGGGAAAAAAGTAGAGTAGCTATGGAACCTACGAGATTCAAAGAGGAGGAAGTACTGACACTTTTGAAAAATATAAAAGTGGATAAGTCTCCAGGTCCTGACAGGATATTCCCTCGGACATTGAGGGAAGTTAGTGTAGAAATAGCAGGGGCTATGACAGAAATATTTCAAATTTCATTAGAAACGGGAATAGTGCCGGAGGATTGGTGTACTGCGCATGTTGTTCCATTGTTTAAAAATGGTTCAAAGAATAAACCTAGCCATTATAGACCTGCTAGTTTGACGACATTGGTGGGCAAATTAATGGAAAAGATACTTAGAGATAATATATATAAGCATCTGGATAAACAGGGTCTGATCAAGAACAGTCAACATGGATTTGTGCCTGGAAGGTCATGTTTGACAAACCTTCTTGAAGTTTTTAAAAAGGTTACTAGGGATCTTGATGAGGGTAAAGCAGTGGATGTTGTCTATATGGATTTCAGTAAGGCCTTTGACAAGGTTCCCCGTGGAAGGTTGGTTAAGAAGGTTCAATCTTTGGGTGTTAATGGCGGAGTAGCGAGATGGATTCAACAGTGGCTGAATGGGAGATGCCGGAGAGTAATGGCGGATGGCTGTTTGTCAGGTTGGAAGCCGGTGACCAGTGGGGTGCCTCAGGGATCTGTGTTGGGTCCACTGTTGTTTGTCATGTACATCAATGATCTAGATGATGGGTTGGAAAATTGGATAAGTAAGTATGCAGATGATACTAAGATATGAGCTGCTGTGGATAATGAAGTAGATTTTCAAAGTCAACAGAGAGATTTGGGCCATTTGGAAAAGTGGGCTGAAAGATGGCAGATGGAGTTTAATGCTGATAAGTGTGAAGTGCTACATCTTGGCAGCACAAATCAAAATAGGGCGTACGTGGTAAATGGTAGGGAATTGAGGAATCTGTGGAACAGAGGGATCTTGGAATAACTGTGCCTAGTTCCCTGGAGGTGGAATCGCATGTAGGTAGGGTGGTAAAGAAAGCTTTTGGTGTGCTGGCCTTTATAAATCAGAGCATTGAATATAGGAGTCGGGAAATAATGTTAAAATTGTACAAGGCATTGGTGAGACCAATTCTGGAGTATGGTGTACAGTTTTGGTCGCCTAATTATAGGAAGGATGTCAACAAAATAGTGAGAGTGCAGAGGAGATTTAGTAGAATGTTGCCTTGGTTCCAGCAACTAAGTTACAGAGAAAGGTTGAACAAATTAGGTATTTATTCTTTGGAGCGCAGAAGGTTGAGGGGGGACTTGATTGAGGTCTTTAAAATGATGAAAGGGGTGGACAGAGTTGACGTGGATAAGCATTTCCCATTGAGGGTAGGGGAGATTCAAACAAAAGGGCATGACGTGAGAATTAAGGGACAGAAGTTTAGGGGTAACATGAGGGGGAACTTCTTTACTCAGAGAGTGGTGGCTGTGTGGAATGAGCTTTCAGCAGAAGTGGTGGAGGCAGGATCGATTTTAACATTTAAAAGTAACGTGGATATGTATATGGACGAGAATGGAATGGAGTGGTATGGTCTGAGTGCAGATAGATGGGACCAGGGGAAAATAAATGGTCGGCACGCACTGGAAGGGCCGAGAAGGCCTGTTTCCGTGCTGTAATTGTTATATGGTTATTAGTCCTTCGAAATGGGGCTGAACACTGCACCAACTACTTCTAAGGCGTCCACACCGGTACTTTGTAAAGGCTCAGTATCGCACCTATGGTTTTATTTTCCAGCCGTCTCGAAAAAAATGACTCGAATTGCAAATTAACATTTTGGGAATCGCGCCCCAGCAGTCCCAAGACTCATTACATCTCCGATTTTTGAATTATCTACCTATTTAGAAAATAATCTACGCCTTAATACGAAATACACAACTCAACACTTGGCTACGCTGTATTATATTTGCCACTTCATTGCCACTCTTCCTATCTGTCCAAGTCTACGTAAAGAGGATATTTCAACTGAAAGGAAATTCTTTACAGTACCTGTCCCTCCACCTATCTTCGTATTATTTGCAAGCTTAGCCACAAAGCCTTCGATTCACCCATCCAAATTAATGATAGCCGGCGTGATAAGTAGCGGCCCCAGCACTGACCCCTGTGGAACACCACTTGTATCTGGCAGCCAAACAGAGAGAGCCCCCTTTAAAGCCAGTACTTGCCTTCTCCACCCAGTCAACCTGCTCTCCATTCTAGCTTAGTAGCTCAAATACCACGGACTCTCACCTTCTACCGTAGCCTCCGTGCAGGATCAAAGGCCGTCAAAAAATTCATGTAAATATCCACTGACTCTCCTTGTCTATCCCGCTATTTAATTCCGCAAACAAATGCAGCGGGTTCATCGGGCAAGATCTCCCGTTCACAAAATCGTGCAAAGTTTGGCCTGCTTTATCATCAAGTACTCAGAAACCTCATCCTTTATAATCTCTGTTATACTAAAACTCTTGGTCTTGTTTATGCCCGTGAGTGTGTGTGTCACTCTGGTTAATTTTCCTATTTTCTTCCAAACGCTAGGCCACAGCCTTCCCATTTTCGCACATTCTACTCACATTTTTCCCTTCGAGGCGATAAACGACTTCCCATCGCATTCCCCCCTATATGTCCAAACGTTTTAATCGATTTAGAGGTTTAATAAGGCCCTGCTCCGGGTATTGATGTTGGATCCCTCGGCGGGCGATGGCAGGTCTCGCGGCCGTTAAAGCCGCGCAGGGCGATGTAAGGCCAGCTTTCAACCACGCAATTTGCGTGCTCCCGATGTCACCGTCCACCGGACCTGCGGCTGGAGCCTCCGAAGCTCCGGAGTCGGGTCGCAGCCGCGCGCCACCACAGCTCTCCACGCTCCGAAGCCGGACTGCTGCACGATGGTAAGTCCGCAGGCGACTGGAGCCCCCAGGTCGTTCCGGTTGGAGGAAGCTCCACGGTGCTAGGCCCCAACGACAACGGAGACGCGACAGGGAAGAGATTTAAAAGTTTACCCCCCCCCCACCCCGCCCCCACATACACACAGCTAAAACAATATACAAACCACAACAAGCTTTACACCCAATGGGACAAAAAATAAAAAAAGACGGACGGATTGCAGAGGCCGCTGCCGCGAGGCGCCGCCATTGTTACATGAAGCTGACAGCCAGGGCTTCTCCGAGTACGAGAATCAGGCCGAGTTCCAGGCCGTGGCGCTGCTCTACGACCTGGGTAGGTCCTGTGGCATGGAATGTGAGTGAAGGGATGAAGATGAGGGAAATGAGGAGGAGGGAGATGGGTTAGGGGGTGGGGTGGTAGAGGGAATTCGGTGGGGGGGATGTTGTGAGGGAGGGAGATGGGGAGGCTTGGAGGTGGGAGATGCCCCCTCCCTTTCTACCCTCACTCCCACCCTCTCAACCCCCTCCCTCTCTACCCATCTCCATCTCTAGCCCTTTCCCGTTCCCTCGCTCGCGCTCTCCCTCAACACAGTCCATCCCCCATCCTACCCACTTCCTACCCCCCCCCTTTCTACCACGCCTCCCTCTATAACCCATCCTCGTCCCCTCCCTCTCTCCTGCACTCTCTGCCCCCCCCCCCCGACTCTGCCCCTTCTCCAACTCTAACCCCCCTCACTCCCTACCCCCTCTCTCTCTATAACCCATCCCACTCTGCCACCCCTCCCTCTCTACCACCTCTCACTCTCTACACCCTCCCTCTCTGGGGATTGGAGGCGGAGGGTGAAGAGGGGGAGGCGGGAGTGCTGGGGGTGAGGAGAGATGAGCCTCGCCTGCGCAGTTGGGGGCTATGCGTGAGAGGTGCAACATTGCTTTGGGGGGACGGTTGTGTTGGGGGAAAGGGTGGTGGTGCAATATTTCCTTGGTCTAGTTAACTCTGAATTCTTATCAGCCACTGAAGTCAGTATAACCGGCCCATAGTTTCCACTTTTCTCCTTCACACACTTCTTGTTCAGCGGGGTGATGTTTGCAATTTTCCAATTGTCTGGAATCACTCCTGACTCTAGTGATTTTTGAAAGATCTCTACTGATGCTTCCAGCATCTCTAAAGCCACCTCCTTCAGAACCCTGGTTTTAAATCCATCTTGTTCAGATGACCCATCCACATTCAGGCCTTTCACCTTGCCAAGCACCTCATCTTTAGTAATAGCTACTCCACTATCTTCTGAATCTCGCATTTCAAGAACATTGCTGGTGAAGTCTAATGCAAAAAGGTGATTCAATTCCTCTGTCATTTTTCAGTCCACATTTTCAATACTCCAATAATATTTTCTAACGGTCCAATATCCACACGCCTCTTTCTTACTCTTTATATATGTGGATAATCTTTTGCTATAATCTTTTATATTATTGGCTAGCATACCTTCACATTGATCTTTCCTACCCATATTGCCTTTTTAGTACCTTCCCTCCGTTTTTAAAGCTTCTCAATCCACCAGATTCTCGTTCATTTTTGCATTGTTATGTGCATTGCCCATTCGTTTTATGCTTTCTTTGGATTCCCTTGTCCGGCACCGTCACCTCACTTTCCCGTTGGAATATTTCTTCCCCTTTGGAATAAAAAGACCCTCCGTCTTCCAAATTGTTCCCAGGAATTCCTGCCATTGCTGTTCCACCGTCAGTCCTGCTGGGATGCCCTTCCAATCAACTTCAGCCAGCTCATCCGACATGCCTCAGTCACCACGTTTACAGACAGATATACGGACACATACCGATTTCATTTCTCCCTCTCAAATTGCAGGCTGAATGTTGTCATATTGTGGTCACTACCTCCAGGTAGTGCCTTTACCTTAAGCTCACTAATCAAATCCGTTTGATTACATAAGACCAAATCCCAAGTTGCCTTGTCCGTGGTAGGCTGAACTACAGGCTGCTCTAAGAATCCATCTCATAATCATATTCACAATCATAATAGTAATTTATTAGCAAGTATGCTTTGCGACATACGAGTTGATTGATTTGCCATGCAGTCAAACCAATAAAGAGCAATAAGGCTCCCACACATTTTTTTAACATGAACACCCAGCACAGCGACTCCCCCACATTCCTGACTTTGATGGAAGATAACACAAACTAAATCTTCTTCCCTTCTTTGTTCTGCTGCAAGGTAAGAGATTGAAAAAGGTTTCTCCCGACTCCCCCCCCCCCACCCCCACCCCCGACATAAAACAAATCAGAGAACATTAACACATACTTTTCAAAAACATTAAAAATAACAACAAAGAGGAAAAGACAGACATACTGTTGGCGAGGCTGCCAACGCTGACGGCGCCACGCGGTGGCAGTCGTAGGCAGTCTACAAATTCCCTATACTAGCCCCCAGTACGAACCTGATTTTCCCAGTCTACCTGCACATTGTAATCTCCCATCACCGTAACATTGCATTTTGTACATGCCGACTGTATCTCTTGATGTAATTTGTACACTATGTCCTGGTTACTGTTCGGAGGCCTGTTAATAACCTCGGTCAGAATATGTTTCCGGGGTGGGAGATTGAAACCTTCACGTGGTCCGCCCTGTTTCGACGAATGCAATCAACCTGGCGTGCACAATCAAGTAAGATGAAATAGTACAACTATAGGCTGTGCACACTCTACGCAAGGAGAAGAAGAATATTTTTCTTGGCTCTACCTCGAAGATATCTACATCTTCTGATCCTATGCATCCCTTGCTAAGGACCGAATTTCATCCCTTACCAGCAGAGCTACCTTATGCCCTCTGCCCAACTTTTCGATAGGACGTGTAATCATGGATATTCAGCTCCCAGCACCGATCCTCGTCCAGAAACGCCTCTGTACCGCCCACAACGTCGTGCCTACCCATTTCTAACTGCACTGCAAGTTAATCCACTGTTTTTCCTTATCCTACATGCATTCTAAAATAACACCTTTAGTTCGGTATTCACCGCCAGGTCCGTCAGGTTGGTCCCGATTTTTCCGGACCTTCCTCTTTTATCCCTTCTTAAATCGTTCGTCCTATTAATTCTAGAGACTCCAGTAACCTCTCCCGCGCTCACCAGACCTATATATTCATGGTTACATGTCTAATCTGCTGGGAACGTGTGCTGGCTTTGGGCCAGTACTCGTTGTAGATTAAAATGAAGAGGAGGGTTCTCATTGAACTCTACTGAATTACGAAAGGCCTGGAGAGAGTGCATGTGGTGGCCGTTTCTAACAGTGGGAGAGGGAAGAACCAGACGACACAGCATCTGAATAAAATAACTTACTTTAGAATGCAGATGAGCACCCAGAGGTAGTGAATCTGTTTAATTATCTGCCATAGACTGCCGTGGAGGCCTAGTCATTGAGTATTTATAAATTATAGATTAAAAAATGCTTGATTCCTAAGGGCGCAAATATATATGGGAATAATACAGGAGGATGTCTTTGAGAGAGAACATCATGTTTAGCCATGATCGCATGGCGGAGCAGACTGGACGGACCGTAGGCCTCATTCTGCTCCTATGTTTCCTGATCTTATCATCGATTATGAGTATAGATGGGCTGGAATCTAGAGCATAGACTAGGGCAGTACAGGAACTAGCTGTTCCCCCACAATGCCCGGGCCGAACATGATGCCATATTAAACTGGGCACTTCTGCCTGTAAATGATCCATATACGTTAACATATGCATATCAATCAGACTATCTAAAAGCCTCCTAAACGACACTCGTGAATCTGGTTCCACTAGTACCCCTTATGATCATTACTATCTGTATAACAAAACTCTTCTTTGAATGTTGTCTCTCTCAACTTAAAACGTGCCCTGTAGTCTGGGGAACATTATCTGACTGTCTACACCACGTAATTTGACGATAGCTGGAATGTTGACACACAGCGACGGACTCAGCACATGTAGTGAGATATTATTCTTGCAGGGAATTTTGTGAATTATAAGGAAGATGGGTAGGTTATAATATGGTTAACCCTAGAACTCACATACTGAAGAAGCACGATGGGAAAAATGGACACGAATGTAGTCAGAATAGCGACGCTAAAACATTCTGCTGCAAAGCAGGCTTTCATATCGCTTGGTGGGAGGATAGTCCTTCCTTGGTTCGTATCTGCTGCATTCTAGCGACTACAGCTGATGTTTGTCACTGTGTTTAACAGGCAAGTCTCCCGACATTTACCGAACGAAGGAACCCCATTTAACGAGCAGAATCAATCCTCCATGCAGAATATTGATATTTATGGTGTCTACGTTAGATACATGAGAGGAGAGTTTCAAAACAACAAGAAACGTGAGATTAATGTTAACTCTGGAGAAAGACAAAAAGGGAAAGTTAAAGAGGCATTGATTATCGTTTATTTGAAATCCACGCTTGACAGTGTCATAAGGATATAAAAATGCTCCGTACTATAGCTTGATGAAGCTGCTTGGGCTTGCTCACACTGCTTCTCGATGTGAATCGATAAGGCCTTTTAATAAAGTGACTTATTCGATAGTCACCACTGATCGAAGAGCTGTTTTAAATTGTTTCCGTGTCTCCCTGAGTAAAGTCAAGTATGGGCTACGGGTAAAGTACAACATTCTCTCCTATATGATGATCGATTATATAGGCTAGTCAGGAGATAACAAGATCGATCTTTATATAAAACTATAGGAAGTTTCTCGAATAAAAAGCAATCATGCCCTGTTGATTTAATCAGTGTAAGGAATGCTCAATTGATTTCTTCCCCGGATGGCGCGTTTCTGCTGCGGAAGGCTGCTCTGGAAGGTCGGAGAATGCTGCTTTGGAAGATTAAATCGCATGGCAACCAGGGGAACGAGGTGACAGGATAGAAGAATGGCTTCGTGGAAGAAAGCAAACTTTGATGGCGGAAGGTTGTTTATCAGACTGGATGCCAATGTCCTAGGTGTGCTGGAGTCAGCGTTTAGGGGGTCGCTGCTCAGCTCGCTGCTGTTTGCGCTTACATCAACGATTTGGATGAGAATGTACAAGGCAAGATGAGTGCATCTGTAGATGACACGAAGGTGGCTGGTTCTGCACAGAAGTTATAATCAAAAATTGCAGAAAGGTCTTCATCAGTCGACTGGGGAATGGTTAAGGGAATTTAATGTAGATAAATGCGAGGTTTAGCATTTTGGCAAGGTAAATCTGGGTAGTATTTTTGTACAGGACATGACATGGCCATGGGGGAGTGTTGTAGAGCAGAATAATCTAGGAGTGCTGGTGCATATTTTCCTGAGAGTGGAGTCAGAGATAGACAGCGTGGTCAAAAGGTTTTCGGTACACCTGGTTTCATCAATCAGTGTATTGAGCATAGAAGTTGTGTTATTATATTATTGTTGTATAGTACATTGTTGGCAAATTGTGCTCAGCTTTCTGCCATAGGAAGGGTCTTGGTGGGTTGGAACGAGTGCAAAGAGGATTTATGGGGATGTTGGCAGGACTTCGGGGCATACGCTATAATGAGAAGTTCGACAAGCTAGCACGTTGTGCATTGGGACGCAGGTGGCTCGAAAGTGTTCATGAAAAGTTGTATAAGATCACGAGCGCAGTGACAGGGTGAATGCATGGATTCGTTTACCCGAATATGGGAATTAAGACCCAGGGGACATGAGTTTAAGGTAAGAAAGGAAATATACAATAGTAAACTGGGTTCAAGTGTTCGGTCGGCTGACAAGTGTATAGCCAGAGTCGATGTCAGACAGGTACGATAACAGCATTTCAAATACATTTGGGTTAGCAGTTGGATAGGAAACTTTTATATGGTTTTGATGCAATCGCGTGCAAGTGGGCACACAATGCTGTGGTAACTAACCAGGATAGGCAGCTTCTCTGGAGGGGTGGAAAGGGTGACGTTTCGGGTCGAGACCCTTCTTCAGCCTGACGTTAGTGGAGAGGGATTTACATAGATAATGAAGCGTGAATGTGTGAAAACAGGAGAACGAGAATGGAGATCTTGGAAATGTAGAATTGTTAGCTGGGAGAAGGCAACAACATTGCCAACAGAGATAAAATGCCGTCGGCAATAGTAAGACTGGCCGAAGAACTGCGCAGGGGAGGGATGGGGGAGATAGGGATGGCAATGATTACTTGAAGTTAGAAAAGTTAATGTTCGTACCGCTGGGGTATAAACTTCCTAAGCCATACATGAGGTGCTATTCCTCCAATTGCGCTGGGCCTCACTCTGACAATGGAGCGGGCCTAGGACAAAACTGTCAGTGCAGGAATGGAAGGGTGTTATAAAGTGTTTAGCAACCGTGAAATCAGGTAGGTTTAGGCGGACTCTGCGGAGGTGTTCAAAGAAACGATCACCGAACCTGCGCTTGTTCTCGACGATATTTAGGAGTGTTTAGGCAGAATGAGCATTGCGTAACTGGGTTATATTGAATGTCTCGATGCCCACGACTGTCTGCACGGGAGAATGAAACAATGTCACAGCACACTGAGATACAACATTTCTCGTCATCTTCGCTGGATATCTACATTCTGACACGATGCGCCTACCACTACATTCGAATATATGTTCTGACACGTGGAAATGTCCAACCAGAGTGGAGCACAGTTGAAGGACCTTCGTTGCACAAAGTCTGTGCCGAACATGATGCCAAGTTAAACTAATCTCGTTTCCCTGGTGATGATCTGTATCCTTTAATCTCACGTGTATCCATTTGCCAATTACAATATCCCTGTAATGTCCTTATGATATCTGCCTCCACTACCACATCTGCATCAGCGCGTTCCAGGCACATCTCCTTTAAGCGTTGCCCCTCTTATATCAAAGCGACGCCCTATACTTCTTGAAAGATTCCGACTGTCTATCCTATGCATGCCTCTACCAGGTATCACCTATGCAAGTGCTACCAATTATCACCTCATGAACTCCTGAGCAAGCAATCCACTTTTATCCAAACTCCGTTTATAAATAATAACCTCCAATGCAGGCAGCGTTCTGGAAATCCAGCACCCGCTCCAGAGACTCCTTATCCCACCTTTGATAGGGTGTCAAGAACTACGCACAATACTCCAAATTCGGCACAACCAAAGTATTATAAAGCTTCCGAATGGCTTGCTCATTCTTCTACCTATCATGGGAAAATCGTTCTAAATTCTAAAGTGTCGATGTAAAGTAATAACTTCATCAGGTCATAATGTCATAAGTGATAGGTGCAGAGTTATCGTTCCACAAGTCTATTCCTCCATTCAATCACAGCGGATCTATCACTCCCTGCTAACCCCATTCTCCTGCGTCCTCCCCATAACCCCTGACACCCGTACTAATCAAGAATCTATCTATCTCTTTAAGTAGAAACGTTAACTCCTTTAGCACAACGCTTCGCTCCAATGAACAATGCAATGTGCCTTTTCTGCATTGCCTTCTATTCGGTGAATTCACATTCATTAATGTTGGGACATCCGGAACCTGGGAGGGATTGATGACTGCGAGAATTCTTCATTAAAATTACGTGTTGTGACGCAGTGAACGCTGCCGGTCCTGCTGACTTCCGGGATAGACAGCAGAGATGTTCTATCATGCGATGTGAAGCAGCAGATATGTGGATTAGTCAGAGCTCGCAGAAGATACTCCGCTTATTGCGCATACAGCCGAGAGGTGGCGCCATGGCAGATGCGTCGAATATCGGGAACGAAAACTGCACCCCCGTATATTGTAAATTCCTTTTCGTTTCGCTTAGGACACGACTGTATTGATGAACCGAAACAACGAGGTGACAGGATATTTCACAGCGCTTATCATCTGTTCCCTAAACTTGGACTGGGTGACAACGTAAATAATAGTGTTCGTGCAGCAGCTAAGATTCTTTAGCAAAGACCCTACTTCATGAAAAATGTATTCATTATCGTTGAACTCCAAGCCTGTGATCTGATAATATAAATAATCTACAACGTTAGTCAACCATAGCATGATGAAGCTGCCTGATAGCGTGAGAAGCAGAACCATTGACCTCCGCCTGCTTTCCATCTCCGGGTCACTGCAGTTCTTCCCCTTGCACTGACCCCTCAGTTCTTTACGGGCCCGACTGGTTACTACAATGTGGCGGACTGTCAGAGCGTTGAGAAGCAGGATTACAACGAAAGGGATGAGAGGAGTTAAAATCCTGTCAAAGCTATTCAATCCCACCCATCCAGGCTCTGTGAAAAAACTTGGTTTCAGGTAACAGAACCACGACACGTTATCGATTATCTGTCCCGCCTGATATGTGAATGCGAATGGAATGTTTTTCAGACAGAACAGAACGCCGATGGTTGCGAGAACCGCAGCCGCTGTTTGCTGGGTGCAATATTTAGTTTTCAGCTTCTGGCAACAAATAGCGACATAACGGTCGAAAGTGAAAGTGACGGTGAACCAAACGGAACAGTCCGTGGAAACACGGCGTAACAGACGGCGTAGAATGCACACGGCGGTGAGGTCCAGGAAATTCACCGGGATGTAGTAAGAGTGGATCTGACGTAAAATAACTTCAGCGACAATGACCAGCAGATCCGCTGCTGCCATGGCCACCAGGTAACGAGTCGTGCAGGTGGAGAGACCACATTTTCCCCGCGATAGGATCACGATCGCTATTAAATTGACTAGAAGGTAAAAAAGACAAGGCATATGGAAATATCTGAAACCATAAATTCCGGCGTTAGACACAAAATGCTGGAGTAACTCAGCGGAACAGGCAGCATTTTTGGAGTGGGGAATGGGTGATGTTCTGGTCGGGACCCTTCTTCACTGAAGACAGGTGAGTGGGCGGGACAGTGATAGAATGTAGTCGCAGACAGTAAGACTGGTGGCTGAACTGGGGAGGGGGAGGGGATGGAGAGAGAGGGACAGTGACATACATTCCGGTTCCAGAGAGAGGCTAATTTTCCTCATCTAGAAAATCATTACAGAGTTGGTTGCACCAGACGGGCGGCGCCATTAATGATATTGTAAAAGGGGCTACACATATCCAGCATCTAGACTGTAGAACCTAGAAAGGAACAGCGCAGAAACATGCCTTTCGGCGACAATGTGTGTATGTATCTCATCTACCTACAGGTTTTACATATCTAACCATTCCTTAATAGAATGGTACAGCGGAGCTCCTTGAAGTTTCTTAAACGCCACTATCATATTCGCCTTACAAACCAATCATGGCAGAGCGTTCTATACAACAACAGTCACTGTGGAAAAATGTATTTCAACGTTGCCTCGTTCACCTTAAAGTAGCAATGTTATAAAATTTTGAGATTTAAAAAATCAAGTCTGCAATTTATCCCATCAGATAAAGCATAAAATAAGTTTAATTTGTTACCTAATTCACTTTCATATCTTCAGTATTGAAAATGTTATGGCCGTCCTCACACTCTGAAATTAGCATATTGTTCCCTATTGCTTTTCCATTTACTTAACTCTAAAGCTGAGATCGAGGACAGTCAAAAGCCCATAACTTTCTTAAAAATTAAGAGAACTGAATGAAATTGTCAGTTATTATACATGAAGCATTCTGGAACAAATATGAAGCAATCTTACTTGGATGACCTGATATCCGTTAGATACCTAATTGTAGCTAATTACAAAATTCAATTACTAGGTTTAAACATCTTTCCATTTCTTAAGAAAAGATTAACATTTTTAAATAGCCTAATTGTCCAAATAACATTCACACAAGAATTCCAAATAGAACATGATTTTTAAATCTCATTGTCATGAATTTATAGGCCAAATGGAAGGAATTTAGTGTCTAATTCCCGTAAACTAATGGGCATTTAAATCATCTTGCGAGTGAGATTTTGTGGAACGAGATTGTTTGGAACGTTGCGGTTGCGGTTGCGGTGAATTTGAACCCCATATCGGGAGGAACAACACTGCCGGTTCGTATGGGGCCATAATCACATTTTCGCCAATGAAATGTGGATTAAAGCGATTTTTCTGCAGCAGCTTAGCAGCCTGAGAAAGATCGACTCCGACAGACAGGAGAAAATTGAATTTTAATCCCCCCACCCCCCACCCTCAAAGGCGCGAAAGTCGCGCACACGGCCAGTGACAGAACTGCAGCGCCGCTGAAGGTAAATATGATAACATACCTACTTAATGCAATGTCTACACCGTAATCAATGTGTACATTCTCCACGCCTCTCTCTATGTCGTATCTTGTTCCACAGAAAAACAATCCAAGACTAAATGCTGCTACCCTCCCGTAACACAGGTGCGCTCCCAATTGTCCCACAATCTACCACTTTCCAATAGTCACCCGTATTTATCCACTTCACCTAATGTTGCTCTTCTATCTCCTGCGTGTCATTTGCATTTCATCACGTCTTTCCCCTACCTCTGCCCCTTCGTACTTTCCCTTTAAATGTAGGCACTCTCATCTTAATGTTGTGCCGTCTAGTTGTTGACATTTCAACCTTGGGGTACAACTCCTGCCTATCAACTTAAACTGTGCCTGTCATCAATGCATGTACTTCCGTCAGGTCTCTCCTCTGCCCCCGTCATTTCCGACAGAACAATACATTTTATTCGTCCAATTTCTGGTGACAGAAAATACATTCTATACCAGAGTATTTTGATAAACCTCCTCTGCACCATCTCCATTCTCCACCTCCTTTCTATGTCAGGGAAACCGAAACTGCAAAAAATACTCCAAGGTTAGACGCGTTTCTATTATCAGTCAGTTCTGCAAAATCTAGATTTGTTTTATGATAGCATTTCACAAAAGTAAACACAGCTAAATATAAAATATATGAATTGAATTAGGCTGCCAAAGCATCAAATAGTTTAAGCAGCTTACAGGACGCTAAAACGCCGCAGCCACCAACATCAAAGAATAATGTGTTTACTGGTCCACTCTTCTGTCTAGAAATGCTTACGCTGGGGGATCCGGTGAACTGCAAACATGGACCCTTAACAACACTGATACTCAGTGGGGGCTTGCTGTCCAACGAGGCAAGACAGTTAGATAGTGTCGCAAAGAAGGCATACGATCCGCTGCCTGCAGTGATTGGCGCATTGAGTATGAGTCGGGCGATCATGTTGCCGCCTGAATAGGACATGTGTTTGGTTTCGTTGAAGTATTGTGTTCATTTGTCAAATTTGGGGAGCGTGCAGAGGTGGATAACCAGAATGTTCATTTATTAGAGGATTCGAGCAATAAAATGAGTTTGGCCATACTTGGAATATTTTATCTGGAACGTCCGAGGTTGAGAGTGAGACCTAACAGAATAATTTACAATTATGAGGCATAGATAGGATAGACAATCAGAACCTATTTCACTGGATGGAAATCTCAAAGTCCACTGTGCATAACGTTTACGTGAGGGTAGTAACATTTAAATGACCTGTTGGGGAGGGGGCATGCTCTTTACACAGAGAATAGTGGATGTCCCGTATACGGTGTCCGGGGTGGTGGTGAAGGCAGAAACGACAAGCGCATTAATAAACATTTAGTTGAGCAAATGAATCAACAGAACATAGAGGTGTGTACTGTAGATCACATGGTGGGAGAGCAGGTCAATTTATCTGGTTCAAGAACATTGTGGATCCGAGAGAATCCACCTTTGCTGTACAGTTCCATCTTTTAAACAACAGTGAACATTTAACAAATGTCGCCGTAAGAATCGGGAGGCCCACAGGGCATCTTGTAAACCGTTCATTAAAGAACAATAAGGCAGATTATTATCTGAATTGTGTCAGGTGGAGGTAAAGGGGAGGTGCAACGAGGCCCGAGTATCATTGTATAGTAAACACTGAAAGTAACCATACAGGCACAGCAAGCAGTGCGGAAAGCAAATGGCACGTTGGCCTTCATATCGAGAGGATTTGAGTATTGGAACAAAGAAGCCCAACTGCAGGTACACAGGGCCCTGGCGAGACTACAGCTGGAGTATTATGTGGAGTTTTGGTCTCCTAATTTGCGGAAGGGCATTCTTGCTATTCAGAGAGTGCAGCCTACGTTCATCAGGTTAATTCCCGGGATTGCGGGACCAACATATGATGAAATAATGGATCGACTGGGTTTCAATTCACTGCAATTTGGAGGGATGAGAGGATATCGTATAGAAACATAAAATTCTTAAGGCATTGGATAGGCTAGATGTGGGGAAATGATCCCGATGTTGGTGGTGCCAGAGCCAGGAGTCACATTTTAAGAATAAGGGGTCGGCCTTTTGGACTGAGATGAAGGAACACGTTTACACCCAAAGAGATTTGGATATGTAGAATTCTCTGCCACAGAAGGCAACGGAAACCAATCCACTGTATGTACTTAAATGAGAGTTAGATACAGTACTTTGGTTTAACGGTATCAAGAGAAATTAACGATATGGGGAGAAATCACGAACGGGGTATTGATTTTGGATGATCAGACATGATCATATTGAATGGCGGTGTAACTCAAAGGGTCGAATGGCCTACTCCCATTGTCTTCGATGTTTCTAATTTTCTATGTTTCTTTGCCAAAAATGAACAACGCCATCACTTGCAGAGAGTGGGTAAATTTGGACTTCCGGTGGCGCTATGTAGTAAGTGGAACTCGCGCCAACCAGCTCCACAAAAATTGATTAAAATACGGGGGGAAATGGGGCGATGTAAAGTCACTCACCAGAGAAGAACGGGTGAGAATGGAACCGGCATCTTTACAAAGGTGCGTGACGTCATCAGGCGCGCGACTTTACCGACGGTATGTCGATTCAACGAACCCCCCTCCCCGCCAGAGAGAAAAAAGTTGTACCGAAAAAAGAAGTAGGCCCGATTGGAGCCTCGGCCTCGTGTTCGATTGCCTCCCAGGAAGATATCTCATGGAGGAAATCCGAGATGGAAAACCTTAAAACTACTATTATGGGTGAGCTGAAAAAAATGAAAAAGGAGTATAAAGAAGATTTAAAGATACTTAGAACAGATATCCAACTGATTAAAGAACAAGTACAAGCTTAATTGAAAAAATGTTATAATCACAGTAAAGACTATGATTGATGACTGGAAAACAAGGGCGGATGCTGCTCTGCAACAGCAGATGGATGACATAAATCTTAAAGTCGGTGGGATGGAACCGGTGGTTGATTTCAAGCTGGAACCTATTTTAAGATCACTTGATCAACAACACGAGGCAATAAAGGATCTAACTAGTATTGCCGATTCAAGTGCTAAGGCGAATGAGAAACTTCTCTCCGAGAACAAACGTTTAACAGAATTATTAAACAAAATAACTGAGAAATGTATTGACTTGAAGGGACGTCAAAGGCGCCAGAACTTGCGTATTGTTCGAGTGCGTGAAGGCAAAGAGGGAGATCAAGATCCTCGAGAATTTGCTGCAAAACTTCTAAAAAATGTTTTGAATTTGGATCAAGCACCCCTGCTTGGCCGAGCGCACAGGGCACTGAGACGACGCCCAAAGACGGGCTCACCCCCAAGACAACTGATTGTGAAAGTGGTTTATGATCACGTCTCGGAAGATATGATGAAGATAATAATTTGTAAAAAAAATCTTATCTACGATGGAGATAAGATCAGCATATTCAGAGATTACCCTGCGGAAGTGGCCAAGAGAAGAGCTTTATTTACTGAAACAAGAAGCATCCTCAAGAATATAAAGGGTCTGAGATATGGCCTGATGTATCCTGCTACACTACGAGTAAGCTACGATAACAAAGAGCATCACTTCATCAAGCATACAGAAGCACTTGAGTTTGCTCGTAATATCGAGAAGAAGCTGGAAGAAGAAGAAGCAGTGGAAGAAGAAGAAGATGAGGATGAAGAATAGTGAACTCGAATTATAGTTAACACTTACCTGATGGTACTGATTATCCAGAGGGAAGGAGGAAGAATAACGGACTTTTAAAATCACTGGTTAAGGAGGGTTTATGGATTATTAATAAAAAACTAACATATAATAGAAATAGCTTAGTATTAAATACCACTTAAAAATGCATGTCACTCCTCTTAAAATAGTTAAAATGGACAGTAGTAGTCAAAATTATAAAAGCATTAATAAGCATTAAAATGTAACGCCCCACCCCTATATATCTATATATATATATATATATAGCCCTTAAGGCATATATGGAGCTGGAATCATCAACATCTTTTTTTTTAATAATGGAAGTCAGTAGATTAATAGCCACGCTAGTGTGGCTTACACTAACTACACTAAATTTAGTTGTAGTCACTCTTTTTTCCTGCACTTCACTAACACAACTAATATATTTATTTAAATGTTGTTTTTTTTTTTTATATACTGTACTATATTATTGTAGTTGTGATTGGTATTATACAGTTGATTCGAAGAGATATGTATGTAAGAAAAAGTTATTAGTATTAAAATTCATCGATCAGAAGTATGGGTATGAGATTGGGATGGATATACTGAGACATCTACACTATTATTATCCACCTTAATATTAAAATGCAAAACATTAATACGAAAACTGGGGGTGATGGAATCACCTTCTGCCGTTGGAATGTAAAGGGAATTAACGAACCAATTAAAAGAGGTAAGGTTTTGGCCCAGTTAAATAGAATTAAATCAAATTAAATTAATTGTTCTTCAAGAGAAGCACCTTAAAAAGGATGCGCAATATAGACTAACAGCAAAATGGATTTCTAGAGTGTTTCACTCTTCATTTACACATAAGTCTAGAGGGGTTGCAATACTTATTCGTAAAGGCATTCCATTTAAACATAGCTCAATAATAGAAGACACTGAGGGTAGATACATAATAATTACGGGTGAATTATATTCAAAGAAAGTCATTCTTATTAACATATATGGACCCCACTTTGATAATCCGTTGTTTTTTAAGAAAATATTTAATACTATTCCTATAGATGCACAACATAATCTAATAATCGGGGGTGATTTAAATTGTACTTTAGATAATTATCAAGATAGATCATCAACCAAAAGGAAAGCTATATCTAAATCAAGCAAACTCATAAATTATTTTATTAGTACCGCAAATGTCAAGGATGTTTGGAGAACTTATAACCCCACTGGTCGGGAATATTCATTGCATTCTCCGGTATTTGGAACCTATTCAAGGATAGATTATGTTTTAATAGATTCAAAGTTAATTCCATTCACGTATGACTCAAAATATCATAATATCATTATTTTGGATCATGCTCCATTAACATTTAAGAATAACTTAAAGGGTATAACTAATAGATATTCTCAATGGAGACGCAACCCTCAAATATTAAATGATAAGGCTTGTTATGGTTATCTGGTTAAACAGATTAAACTGTTCTTTGAGACTAATGATAAACCTGGAATTTCTTCGTCACTTCTTTGGGACACATTTAAAGCCTTTATCCATGGTGCTATAATATCTGCGCAAGCACACCTTAATAAGGAAAACCGAAAGATTCAACAAAAGTTGGAAAATGAAATAAAGCAATTAGATATTGAAAATGCAATATCCCCATCTAGGGTGATATATAATAACATTGCAACATTAAAATATAAGCCAAATGAGATATACTCAAAATATGTTATTAAACTTTTCCAACAGACTAAACAAGTATACTTTGAATTCGGGGATAAACCACAAAAACTATTGTCACGCCAACTTAGAAAATCAGATGAAGAAAAAATGATACATAAAATCAGATCTGAACAAGGAGAAATACCAACTTTACCAAAAGATATTAATGACAGATTCCTGCATTACCATCAAAAACATTATTCAACCACACTGACGGGTCAATCTGATGGAATGGAAACATTCCTACATGAATGGCATATTAAAGGTTTGGATCAGGAAGGAAGAGACTTGCTAGACGCTGAAATATCAGTAAAAGATATTGAGGAATCAATCAGATCATTGAAAAATGGAAAAGCTGCTGGCCCCGACGGTTTAGGTGTTGAATTTTATAAGAAGTTTCACGACTTGATTTCCCCACGTTTAGAACAATATATAAATATGCCTACGAACAAGGAAAGTTACCAGAAACTTTAAATGAGTTCACAATTACACTCATTCCTAAAGCAGATAAGGATCTGGAAGATCCAGGATCATATACAGCAATTGCTCTTCTAAAGACTGATCACAAAATTTTAACTAAAATTGTATCTCAAAGGTTAAGTTTAGTGATTAATAAATTAATTCATCATGATCAAACAGGCTTTATCCCCAAATGTTACTCTACTTATAATTTGACACGTCTACTCAATATCATATATTCAAACATAATGAATGATATTGAATTAGCTGTCATACCCTTGATGCGGAAAAAGCATTCGACCAGGTTGAATGGCCTTATTTATTTAAGATAATGCAGAAATTTCAATTGGGGGACAGATTTTGTAAATGGGTTAGAATATAAAACAGCAAGAATATTAACAAATCCAATGTTATCAGCCAAATTTAATCTCTCTAGGAGTTGTAGACAAGGTTGTCTGTTATCACATTTATTATTTGCTCTTGCAATAGAACTATTAGCCGAAAGGATTAGATCAGTACCAGAAATATATGGATAAAATACCAATACCACAACGAATAAAATATATTTATAAGCAGATAACGTCTTAATATATATTACAAAACCAGAGATTAGTATTCCTAATTTACTTAATGCCATAAGTGAATTTAGTACATTCTCAGGATGTAGTATTAATTGGAATAAAAGTGAAATTATGCCTATTACTGGAATAAAGTCACATATATTACAACAGTTCCCATTTAAAATAGTTACAGACAAAATTAAATATCGAGGAATTAATGTATCTAAATCTTACAATTATCCATGCAAATCAAATTATCCCCAATAACTGAATAAAATAAAAAAATAATATTCTATACTGGAAAACAGTACCAATATCAATGATCGGCAGAATAAATGCCATTAAAATGATTTTTTTACCACAACTATTATATTTATTTCAAGCTATCCCTCCATGCCTCCCTAAAACTTTTTTTTTAATTGATTCTATTGTTAATAGCTTTATTTGGGATTATAAAAGTCATAGAATAAGTAAAAAACATTTATGTAAATCTAAGATAAATGGAGGATTAGCACTACCTATTTTTTAATATTATTTCTGGGCGGTTCAGATTAAGAATATGAATTTTGGTTGGTAAATATGGATCAGGAACCAGCTTGGCTAAAGATGGAAAAGGAAGATTGTTTACCTTTCGATATAAGTTCGATGCTCCTTGCTCCAAGGGTGGTACAAAACAAAATTACAGGGAAAATCCTATAATTTATAGCAATAGACGTATTTGGAAACAAATAGTTAAGACTCTACATTTGGTTAATATGCCGCCTTGCTTACCAATTATGAATAACCCTTTGTTTAAACCCTCTATATTGGATAGGGGGTTCAGGCAATGGAAAAATTTTGGAATTATAAGGATAGAACACCTTTATAGGAAAGGGAAATTTCTCTCATTTCAAGAGTTAAAAGATATCTACGGATTGCACCCAAATAACTTATTTAGGTATTTACGAATTAGAGATTATATTAAATCAAACATGCAAGATTATAAAAAATATAGAAATAGGACTATTGGATGAAGTGCGCAACAAGCACCCAAATACAGAAAAACTAATAGCATATTATATAGATATATATATAATACTCTTTTGGATAGGGAAATTCCAACAACAGAATCATACCGACAAATATGGGGAAATGAAACAGGTTTATCTATATTAAAAGACACTTGCGAAGAAAGTATACAACGTATACACCGTTGCTCGTTAAATGCCAGACATACCTTGATACAATTCAAAGTATTACATAGATTACATTATTCAAAAACGAAATTAAATAGAATTTTTCCTAACATCTCCCCTATTTGTGATAAATGTCAGTACTCAGAAGCTAATTCAACGCATAGTTTTGTTACATGTACAAAACTTAATAGTTATTGGATTGGATTGTTTTAAATCATTTCTATAGTTCTTAAGATTAAATTGGATCCTGACCCAAAACTAATAATATTAGGAGTTTCAGATTCAAATCAAATATTTACAGTAAATCAAAGAAATGTTCTTGATTACTGTTTAATAATTGGATAAAAAATAACATTACAATTCTGGAAGGGGACATTATCCCCTACAATTAAAATGTGGACAGTGGAAATGTTGGAAACGCTGCATTTGGAGAGAATCAGGTTTGTCCTAATGTACAATATGAACTTTTTGAACAAATATGGTCTCCATTCACTGACTATATGAAGGGGTAGCTGAGCTCAGCATTGTAAATCAATAAATACCCGGTGGTAGGATTAGATGAAAATATCTATTCTGAGATTTGTATACAAGTCTCTATAGATATTATTACGTGAAATTGGTCCATTCGTTGTTAAGATGTATACTTACATTTTTTTTTAAAGTATAATAATTGTTATTATTTTATTATTATTTTTTTAATTTTTGGTTATTGTGTTTTTGTTCTTTTTTTTCAAATATATAATCATAATCAATATTATTTAATCACACTCCTCTTTGATTAAACACTATTCTTTCACCTCTTTACTTTCTTTAATTTCTAAAAAAAATAGAATCTTATATAAATCATTCGTAATATTTGTATAACTTTTGAAACAAGTTAAATGTGTATTTGAAAAACTGTTATTTCATTGGCAATATGTATTGCTTCTAATAAAAATATTAAACAAAAAAAAGGGGTGGGTAAATTTGCAACGTCGCTGTAACTTACCCGGTACTCCAATTACCGCAATGATCAGGTACAGTATCTTCTCCACGCTATAATATCGCTCCCGCATTGTCTGTGCCAAACGCACTGTACACCCTTGTTGCAAGCAAGCGATCGACATTGTGTCGCGCACATTCACAATCCCAGAGTTTTTGTACCTGATCAGATCGCGGCAAGGGTAGTGAGTTTGCAACAACTTCCAAAAATAGGGACATTGAAAACAAATTACAGCATCTCCAGAGGGAGCGATATTGCAAAACTGTGCAAAGATACATTGTGAAATTTGCAAAGAAAACAACAAATGACGACAGTCCCCCGCAGTCTCGGCTTTGGCAGATTACTTTTAACTCACAGATTTCATTGAGAGACTGAAATGAATGAAACATCGGACCACACTCCCAAGTGGGAATTATGTGCAGATGGTACACAGATGGATCAAGGGTACTTCACTCCGGTCATTCCCTCTTAGAGTCATATAGTGATGCAACCTGGAAACATGCCCTTCGGCCCAACTTGCCCACACGGGCCAACATGTCCCAGCGACCCTCGTCCCACCTGATTGGTACAAATACCAACAGACCTGTCCGATGCATGTACGTGTCTAACTGTTTCATAAATGCTGGGAGAGTCCATGCCCTGATTATCACTTCGTTCAGCTCGTTCCATACACCCTCCACCCTTTGTGTAAAATAGTTACCTCTCAGACTCATACTCAATCTTAAAACTATATCTTCTGGTCCTCGTCTTCCCTAGACTGTGGATCTGTCCGATCTATTCCTCTCATGATTTTATACAGCACTATAAGGTAACCCCTCGTCCTACTGCGCTCCAAGAAATGAAGCCCAATCCTACTCAATCTCTCCCTATAGCTCAGACGTTCTAGTCCTGGCAACATGCTCGTAAATCTTCTCTGTACCCTTTCCAGCTTGACAACACCTTTCCTATCACATGGTGCCCAGAACTGAACGCAATACTCTAAATGTGATCTCATCAACGTCTTATACACGTATAGGCTGCAATCTGCAGATGATAGAAGAATTATAAAACCAGCGGCCTCGGGTACAATTGCGTCACCTCCGTTATCACACTACTGGCAGTTCCTCTGCAAAACCAGCGCATAATTCCGATCTTCCAACCTTCCTCCTCGTGGTCGTTTTCTCTTTGGAAGCGTAACGATGCAATGCTTTAAAATTATATTTTGCTCTCTGGTATTGTTCTCGTTGCACAACCTCTTGTATTGAATGTAACTGGGTTGTACTCTTGCATACTGCAGGTTGATATATCTCGATAGCACGCACACAAAGTTTACCTTGTTCTCTGTATCTCAGTACACGTGCCAATAATATACCGGTATTCATATAATATTTGCACATGTGTTCAGTGACTGAAAATGACCGCCCGTCCGCCATTCATAGTAAAAGCCAACCGCACACAAAGATGTTCATAAGATCAAAATATCATAAGGCAAGGCAAGGCAAGGCAAGTTTATTTATATAGCACCATTCATACAAGCTGCAATTCATAGTGCTTTACAAAAGAAACAAGAGAATAAAATAGTTTAAAAACATTGCAGAACCACAATACAACACAGGACAACAAAATAGCCAATAAGCCAATTGTATGAATAGTAAAGCAAAATCACTAAAATATTAAGGCGATTTTAAGAGCACATAAAAAGGTTAAAACAAGAGGATTAAAATTACCCACATGTAGGGTCATGAGAAAGCTACATCAAACAATAGTGTCTTTAGGCCTGACTTAAATGTGGTTACGGACTGTGCACACCTCAGGTGTTCAGGGAGCCTGTTCCACAGGTGTGGAGCATAGAAGCTGAATGCTGCTTCAGCCCTTTTTGTTCTCACCCTGGGAACATGGAGTCCCCGAAGACCTGAGGAGTCTAGGTGCCTCATAAACAACAAGAAGGTCTGATATGTATTTTGGACCCAGACCATTCAGAGCCTTGTATGCCAGTAGCAAATGTTTAATATCTATCCTTTTACACACAGGGAGCCTGTGCAGAGATTTAAGGACAGGTGTAATGTGGTCCATTTTCTTGGTGTTGGTTAAGACTCTGGCAGCGGCATTCTGGATAAGCTGCAGTTGTTTAATTGTTTTTTTACAGAGACCTGCAAAGATACTATTACAATAATCTAACCTACTGAAGATATATGCATGAACAAGTTTTTCAGTGTCTTATTTGGACAGAAATCCCTTGATTCTTGCAATGTTTTTTATATGGTAGTAGGTAGATTTGGTAATGGTCTTTATATGGCTGTTAAAATTCAAATCCGAGTCTATAATTACACCAAGGTTTCTGGCTTTGTCTGTGGTTTTCATTGCAATGAGTCAAGTTGAGCGCTTATCTCTAGCCTTATTTTTTGGGGGCCAAGGACAATAATTTCTGTCTTGTTTGCATTGAGCTGGAGGAAATTCTGGTTCATCCACTCATTAATTCGTGTGACACACTGACTCAGTGAGTGTAGGGGACTATGGTCATGCGGTGACACTGTGATATAAAGTTGTGTGTCATCGGCATAAGTATGGTAGGATATGTTAAAATACTCTATGATCTGAGCTAGGGGGAGCATGTAAATATTAAACAAGATGGGTCCAATAATGGAGCCCTGGGGAACCCCGCATGTGAGTTTTGTATGTTCTGATTCATAATTACCAAGGGAAACAAAATAATCCCGATCTTTCAAGTAGGATTTGAACCAGTCCAGCACAGGACCAGAGAGTCCTACCCATTTCTCCAGTCTGTCAAGCAGTATGTTATGGTCCACCGTATCAAAAGCACCACTGAGATCTAGAAGTACCAAAACTGAAGCTTTTGATGCATCACTGATTAGATGTATGTCGTTTAGGACCTTACTGAGTGCAGTCTCAGTGCTGTGATGTGGCTGAAATCCCGACTGGAAAATATTAAAAATATTGTTTTGGATCATAAAGCTATAAATTTGTTTATAAACTACCCTTTCAATGATTTTTGCCAGAAATGCTTAATTAGATATGGGCCTGTAGCTGCTCGAAGCTGAGGCATCCAGATTAGGCTTCTTCAATAGGGGCTTGATCACTGCAGTTTTTAAGGCTTTGGGAAAGTGCCCCAATGGAAGGGAAGAGTTTACTATGTTCAGCACTTCTGGTGCAACACTATTAAAAATATTTTTTTAGAAAGCTTGTGGGCATCAGATCAAGACAGCAGGTAGTGGACTTTAGCTGTTGAACAATTTCAGTCAGGGATCATAAGTGATTCTCACAGAATAAGACCATTCGGCACATCAAATCTATTCCGCCCTACAATCATGGCTGGACACAAAATGTTGGAGAAACTCAACGACACAAACAACATCTCTGGAGCGAAATTATGGGTGAGGTTTCGGGTCGAGACACTTCTTTAGAAGAACTTCTGAAGAATGGTCTCGACCAGAAACGTAACCCATACTTTCTCTCCAGAGATGCTGCCTGTCCCGCTGATATACTCGAGCATGTTGTGTCTACCTTCAATGAAAACCAGCATCTGTAGTTATTTCCGATACCTTCAATCACGGCTGTCTATCTCTCCCCACTAAGTCCGTTCACTTGCTTCACCCCCCCCCCCCCCCCGCCCCCCCCCCCCAAATAACCTCTGACACCTGTACTAACCAAGAATCAATCTATCTCTGCCTGAAATATATTCACAGACTTGGCCTCCACGTCCTTCTGTGGCAAACACATCCACAGATTCACCAGCCTCTGACTAAAGAAATCCTCCACATCTCTTTCCTGCGGAAACGTCGTTTAATTCTAAGTCTATGTCCACTCGTTCTAGATCTCCCACAAGTGGAAACAGCCTCTCTATATCCACTCTATCCAAGCCTTCCACTGTTCTATAAGTTTCGATGAGGTCCCCCCCTCACCCTTCTAAACTGCACCGCGTACAGGACCAGTGCCATCAAACGCTCATCATATGTTCCCACAGTCGCATGATTGTGAGATCAATGTATCCTTGGTCATTTGTACTTGAGTGATATTCCGAAAATGATGGAAATGTTTCAAAAGGAATCTGAGGGTTAATTTTTTCACAAAAAGGGCGATGGATCTATGGACTAAGATGCCACAGGAGGGAGTTGAGGAAGGGACTATCCCAACATTTCAGGAACAATTAGGCAGGTACCTGGAGTTCTGCTCAGATCCGTTTCCCCAATCTAAATTCTTCGGTGCTGATCGCGGAGTAATAACGGGGCAGTGCTAGCCCGCTCATCATTCCCCCAGCTGATGTCAAATCTCGGTGTGAGAAAAAGATTCAATGACTGATGTTTACCAGCCAGGCATCAGCCCAGTGCGCAATACAATATCAAAAGGGCACGGGTGGTACTGTTGCCTCTCAGCGCTGTACACATGTTCGACCCCGGCCTGTCCAGCGCCGGCGGGACGGGGCTGAAACCTGCTCACAAATCTATTCAACTGGGAACACACAATCTGCTCGATCAAAGATTGCCTCAAAACTGAAAGGGTCTAACCGCCGCGTGATCGAGGTCTTGATTAGTGCCACGTAAATGGTCTTAAACTGCGTATTCACGAGACGGGAGTGCAGATATGTCAAAGGCAGTCTGCCTTTTCAGCTCTACTAGACTTAGTGGGACCTGTTGGGAGGCCTGGACCCCGAACGCAATATTCCACCACTCACCCATAGTCCTCATCAGCTCTACCACCCCCCCCACGCACATACTCCATCCCCCTACAACACCCCCCCCCCACCTCCCCGCCCCAATCCACTCTTACCGGCTCTCCGGCGGCGCACCATTCCTGCCATTGGGTTCCCATTGTGACGGGCACAACAAGTGGAATAGAGATCTATTTAAGCATAAAATGTGCATAACTACCCTTGCCTCAGCTTGCCCCTGTTGCTGCCTGCCCCTGCTGCTGCCTGCCCCTGTCTACCCCAGCCTACCCCTGCCTACCGCTGCCTACCGTTGGCGTGGCCTATCGCAGCCGTGGCCTACCGCTGTGTGCTGGGCTTGGTGTGTGGCGGAGGGGTGTGGGCTGGGAGGGTTGTGGCGGGGTGGGTGGGGTGGGAGGGTTGTGGGCGCGGGTGTGGGATGTGATGGTTGTGGCGGGTGGGGGTTTGTGGGTGGGGGTGTGTGAGGGGAGGGGAAGCGGGAGGTTTTTGTGGGGGGACGCGGGCTGTTTTTAGAAGGTTGTAACCAAGGTTGTCTCCCGAACACACTTCCTATCTCTACCCCTTTCCCGCTCCCTATCTAACCCCTGCATGCCCCTCCCCCTTCCCGCTCCCCGATCTCCCCCTCCCCTCTCCCATCCAACGCTCACTCCCACCCCACCACTCCCCCCCTTCCCGCTCCTCACCCAATCTCCCCCTCCCCCACCACTCTCCCCCTTGCACCTCCCCCACCCCAACGCTCTACCGCCCCTCCCCCTCCCCCTCCCCCTCCCCCCTCCCTCCCATCTGCTCCACCACCCCTATCCCCCAACGCTCTCCCCCACCCCTCCCCCCTCTCCCCCATCCCATCTCCACAGATTCACACCCTCTGACTAAAAAAAATCCTCCTCATCTCCTTTTTATAGGTACGTTCTTTTATTATGAGGTGGTGGCCTCTGGTCCTAGACTCAACCACAAGTGCAAACACCCTCTCCACATCCGCTGTTTCCAAGCCTTTCATTATTCGATATTCTTGAGGCACAGAGATTGGATAGCCTTGAGGCACACACTATATTAAGCTCTAGCTGCATTATGTTCAAACTAGATGATTTCCGAAGAAATGGCGGGGAAAGTCATCCCACTAGCAGGCATGTACCCCTCACATAGATCCATAAAGGTCCATCGGGAAAGAAATTCGATGGCCATTTCTCTGAACCCCCGAAGGCCTGTTGGATCCCCCGTTGATAACTATGTTAACCACAGCTCCATACTGACCTTTCTCACCTGGCCTTCCTTCATTGTAATAGTGAGGCCATATTCAAACTCCAGGAACAGCGCCTCAAAATCCACTTTGGTAATTGACAACCGAACAGTATGAACATTGAATTCTCCAATTTTAGGTAACTACCAACCCCCTGCTCCTTCTTCACCTACCTTCCACCCTCACCCCCCTCCCCCCTCCCCCCCACACCCCAGTCTCCTCTCTATGTCCCATCTGGACTCAAACCTATCTTTTCCCTCCCCCTCCTTTCCCACCCACATTCCTTTAGCCTCACAATTCTTCAATCCTTTTGTCTTACACCTTCTATCTTGTCATCTTTAGAGTTTAAAGTTTAGAGTTTAGAGATACAGCGCGGAAACAGGCCCTTCGGCCCACGGAGTCTGCGCGATCCAACAATCCCCACCTTTGTTCAATCATCTTCCTGTCAAATCTCCACCCCCCCCGCCCCCCACCATGACCGTATCCACCAACCCACGATCACTCTGAAGAAAGGTCCAAACCGGAAACATCGCCTATTCATGTTCTCCAGGGATGGTGTCTAACCTGCCGAATTACTACAGCACTCTGTCTTTTTTTGTAAACCAGCATCTACAATTGCTTGTTTCTACTTCTGTAGCTACCATTGGTGTCAAAACATGTAGATGTACCAGGCAGACAAGTATTCGCATGGATTGAGGTATTATCATGGAATATTTATGGTGCACTTATGCAAATCTTCAGCTCGTACAGTATATTCGAGAAAGTACTAGCTTAGTTTTAAATGAGTCGATGCTTTTGTGCAGGGAAGCATTTCATATCACTTTATTAACATCTGCATTTTAATTTCCTGCTAAGTTTGATAATCAACACCTTAAAATATTTAAACGAAATGAAACTCTTCTTAAGGAAATTAGACTTAGATGACACCAATGTAAGAAATCAATTGAATACTGTACCATAGTGGTTACATTAGTGGACTACTAATGCAGAGATCTTGGTTATTCAACTCGAGAGACTAGTATGTATCCCACCATGGCAGATGGGAAAGTTAAATTAATTTACTTATATAAACCTAGAATAAGAAGCTACAGTCAGCACAGTCCCATGTAAATAATCGATTCATCAGATTTTCCAATATTATTTCGGAAAGGCATCAACCATCCCAGAGATGTGTGGATCCGTAGGTTAATTACCCTCTGTAAATTCTCCCTAGTGTGTAGGAAGTCAAAGAGTCACACAGTGTGGAATCGGACCCTTCGGCCCAACTTTCCCACGCCGACCAACATGCCCCATCTGCACAAGTCCCGCCTGCCTGTGTTTGGCCCATATCCTTCTGAACCTATACTATGCATGTACCTGTCTGAATGTTTCTTAAACGTTGTGATAGTACCTGCCTCAACTACCTCCTCCGCCAGCTGGTTCCTTATACCTACCGCCCTTTGTGTGTAAAAGTATCCCCTCCGGCTCCTATTACATCCTTGGTCCTCACCTTAAACACGTGAGTGGAAGAGAATGTGGGATATCATATAACTATTGTGAACCAGTAATAGTCAGCGATGGCATGGTGGGCTGAATGTCCTGTATCCATGGCTGTATATGTTTCTTTCAATTAAATGTCTCCATCATATGTGACAAATATAGTTAAATCAGGAATGGCTTTACATGCCAATTGTATCAAATTGCCATAAGACTAAATATATAAAATTGGACAGATCACCCAGCAATGACTAAAGTACCAGACATATTGAAAGCCCACCAGCCAAGCTAACCTTCTAAAGTCATCCACGCTGGTAGAGAAACTATTCAAAATTGGAAGAGTTGCACAAAAAGCACAGTAAAAAGCAACTGCACAGAATATTACCATTCTCCCAATACGCCAGAGATATATTGACACTCCATCATCACTGATTAAATACTTCCAACTCCCTACTTACCAACTTTGTGGAAGTATCTTCACGTTGTGGGCAGTGGTGGTTTCAGAAGAGTGCGCACTGCTAATTCTTGATATTCACCTACAGGTTTATCATATCATGTGTGAATTTAAAAAATAAATCCTAACATGGTATCACCAGACAAGCTATTGATCTCTATTGGCCTCTGCTAAATATTAATACGCAGATTAATATTTTTCATTTGATGCATTCATTTTCTGTCTGGGCATCATGAGCCAGGCTAGCATTCATGGCTAGAAAATGGTGCTAACCCGTTATTAGAACCACTGTCCTCCTGTGTGAGAGCTCTAACGGGTAGAGAGTTCCAGGATCGCTTCTGCGGCCCGACTCCGGAGCTCAGAGATGCCACCCGCAGGTCCGGTGGACTGACATCTGGAGCTCGCGGGTCCGGGTGGGAGACAGCTTTTCGGATCTCCCGCAACACAAATTCTCCAGCCCGTGTCGCGGGGTTGGAACGACCCGGAGCGGCGCCGTACATCGCCCGGCGCGGTTGAAATGGCCGCGGGACATTCCAACGCCCGCCCGGGGCTCTAACTTTGAGACATTTAGAGCTGTAGCGGGGCCGTACACCGCCCGGCGCGGCCGTAATGACCGTGGGACGTACCATCGACCGCCTGGGGCTTCAACATCAGGAGAAAAAAGATGCTCAAGGGGGAGAAAAGACATTGCGTTCCATCATAGTGAGGACGAGATTTACTCTGATGGATGTTTGTGTGAATTGAATTGTTTCTGTGTTTTACAGGAATTGCTTTGTTTGTATGGCTGTAGAAAAAAAAAATTAGTTTGAGCCTCACTGAGGTTCAAATTACATTGTATTGTATTGTATTGTATTGTATTGTATTGATGGTATGCACTGTAACCAGTATGATAGCACCTCCCCCTTGGATGCCCATCCTTGATCGCTGTCACTGGCTGACGGTCCAGGTGAGGCCTCAGGCCTAGCACCGTGGAGCGGCCTCCAACCGGAATGACCTGGGGGCTCCGGTCGCGGAGCCTGCGGAGCTGTGGACTTACCATCGCTGGGCTGGCCGGCCTCGGAGCGTGGGGAGCAGTAGTGGCTCGCTTCTGCGGCCCGACTCCGGAGCTCAGAGGTGCCAATCTGAGGCATCACTGGTAGTGGCTGGGTTCAATTAGCTGAAGATAGACACAAAATGCTGGAGTAACTCAGCGAGACACGCAACATCACTGGAGGGAAGGAATGGGTGATGTTTCGTGTCAAGACGCGTCTTCAGACTGCTGATATTGGTTTGGCCAACTGAACCTTGTCAGCCTACTCCCTATAAAACACAAACATTCTAGACCATGGGTGTGTGTAATTGACATCGCAAGCTTGAGGCAGACTGAACCACTGGGACAAACCCAACACCACCAGACCCATCTTGTGGTCAAGACTGAGCTGCCGGTATCAAGCCCCAGACAGCCTGCAGCCGTTACTGAAGCTGGAGCTGAGACTGAGTGGCCAGGGCAGGCCAGAGACGCTGGTGCACGTAGTGCCCACGGACACTGAAGGACTGCGCCGACACACAGAGGCAAAGACTGAGCCGTTAGCAGAGCCCAGATACCACCAGCGCCACATCCAGCCCAGAGCTGTACTATACGATATAACTTTATTTATCCCAGGAGGGAAGTTGATCTACCAACAGTCATAAAACACAAGATACATGAAACATGAAATTAAAGTGATGAGTGTAAAGGATTGGGAATGAACAAAGATTGGGGGAGGGGCGGGGGGGGGGGATGAGAGAGGAATCAGTCCCAGTCATATTACAAGGGGATATGCTGCCAGAACAAACTTGAGACTGCCAGCGCCTCCTCTCTAGGCGAGGGTGAGCTGCAGGGAGAAGCCTGAGATCACCACGCCTCTTCCTTTGAAGGCCAGGGCAAAGCTGCTCAGACATGTCCGAGACAGGCCATGTCATCGCCCAGGCACTCTGATGGCGAGGGACAATGTCCCACACTGCTCTGGACATTACTACTGTAAATAAAATATATCACCTGAGTTCACCCTCCTGCGAGTGTTGGCATGATATTTGCTGAACACGGCATCATCCCTGAAGCCACAGCATTGTATGCTGATGATGGCGAGGAATTCATGTTTAGGGTGGTAAATGGGGAAGAATTAGCTTTACTGGACAGTGTTCGGTTTTTTGTTCAGTACAGTTGGAGGTACAATCAATGGGCAAGTGGGGAGTATTCTATCTTGTTCCTCACTTGTGGTAATGTTGTTGGTGGAAGGGTTCTGGGGTGTCAGGATGTGAATCACAGACACCAAGCCTCCGACCTACTCTTGCAATCACCACGTCAGTGGGCCAGCTGAGGTTCTGCTCAAAGATAGCCCCCAAAATATTGGTTGTTGGGACATGGTGGTAGAAAATGTTTTGAAAATCAAGAGGTGATTAGATACTCCTTCGAACAGGTCCTTACCCGACACTACGCAACACATGTTACTTGGTATTTATAAGCCCCCAAGCATGAATATTGCTTGGATCTGACTACAGAGGGTGTGGTGCCGTTTACAAAGAGAAAGTCCAAAGTCCGGTCCACATGTTCGGAATACTGGAGCTCCCCCAATGCCGGTAAGCCCCGGTGTGCCCCAGGCTTCTGCGGGTCCACGACCCAACGTCCATCTCCTCGCTGCTGTCCCAGGGATGCCTTCTGCAGGCGACCTTAAAGGCGCTGAATGCAATATGGGCCCCCCTTATACCAACCCACCCCTCGCGCCCGTCGTTGCCAGCGGCTCCCACCACGACTCTCCAGTGTTCGTAGCTGCCCCGCGTTGGCAGCAGCCGCTGGGTCATTCTCAGCACCCGCCGGGTGCGCACTTGCTCTCAGCTGACGGAGGGAGGAGTAAAAGGCAGAACATTGCAAACTCCACACTGACAGCAACCCGAGATCAGGAACAAACTCAGGTTTCTGTCACTGTGGCTGGAAATCTGCCAGTTGTGCCGCTATGACAATGCCATTCAATGTTCAAACTCGTTTGCCATTACTTGTTACCCATTTTTATTTTTCCAATGACTTGGGATACTTGCTGCACTAAAGGTGCTGTCTGCGCACACGGTGTTGCAATTCATTCACCCAATGAGAAAGTCCTACTCAGAGCCCTTATCGCTGATGAACGTCAAACATCTTGAGATGCGTGAAGTACAGTGAATACATATCTATGAGTGGCACAGCATCTACTTCCTAATTTCACTCCAAATGTTTTGTTCACTTTATGAGTGGATTGATGACCTTAATGCTGCAGATGCTACCAGAACTAGTGTATGTGATAGAAAGTGCAGACGCTGCAATCATGAGCAAAAAAACCCAAAATGCTGGAGGAACTCAGTGGGCCAGATAGCAGCTGTGGAAATGAATTGACAGATGGTGTTTTGGGTCGGACCCGTCTTCAGACCGGAAAAATGTCAGCCAAAAAAAGTACACTGTACCTCGGTACACGCGATGATAAACTAAACTAAAACTAAACCGGTACAGTTAATTTCTCTAAATTCCCCTGTTGGAATATCACCGTTTCAGCAGGTAAGAAAACATTTTTTTCTGGGAACTCATTTATTCTGACAAACATGTTAAATGATCATGAAGCTACATCTTTTTTTTTAAAGAGTATATGCAAAGAAATTATGTTTTTCATTCTGGTAGCCTCAACGCCGAAGTTTCAAATTATCACACTGTCACTCCTATTTAAAATCAGCAGAAATGTTATAAGGAGGAACTATAAATATCTCCACTCACGAGAAGGTTTTTTTTTTCCAATTAAATGTTTTCCTCTTGCTTTTATAAGTTGCTTTGCACTCCATTCTTCTCGGCCGTATTATTATTTCCTGTCTAGGTGAAAATCCAAGAAAGTAAAAGCAAAAAGATCCATAACACTTGCAGAATCTGTCCTATTCAACCTGCATTTCCTGCTATTTTACCTCTATTTAAGATAAGGAAAATGAAACACTATTGGCTATACAAACTCCACTAGGGGATAAGTAATACACCAAATCACATAAAGACAGACCCCAGCAGACGCATCACCCTGGTGTCACAAATGTATTGTGATTTACAAGACAGCGGCATATTAAGTGAATGTTTTAATTTTGTTTGAGACCATCGTCTAATTTAGAACACAGGAAAATGTGAGCAGAGGGGGCAAAAGGAGAAGAGACTGCAGACATGGGCGAAAATCCCGGGGGGGGGGGCACGTCCCCTTCATGTTTTAAGAGGTGAGGGACAGCACCCCCATTTTTTGTAATCCGTATTTTGAAAAACACTATTAAAATCTCCGCTTTCCCCGAGACAGTAGGGGCGTCACTGTTAGGCGCTTGTTAAATGTCTCCATTCACATCACCAATTGTGTTTTGACCTTCAAGTATTACTGAAGGTATTCATGGAGAATTTCTTAAAGCTGTCTGATGCGGGTACAAAATACCATTTGAACTAATTGGATGTATTGGTGGATGGGAAAGATTTAAACGGGTATCGGAATCAATGGGTCAGGTCATTAAGGGCTCCGGCCGAACGGGTTTCCTGACTGGCTTGCAGGTATGTCCCTCATTCGGTCACTCACGTTATTTAGTATCTTTTTTTCCCATCTCTCCCTCTCATCCCCTTCCAAGGTTGGTTCTTCTATTTGCCTTTATTTGCTTCAGTTGTATTTATTTGTGTTATTTATCACATTGTAGCTTTTGAAGGATTCAGGCGGGTATCAGGCACTTTCTAAGGGCTGAATCGGCCCGTTAGCGGGGACTTTCATCGCCCGGCGCGGCTTAAAATTAAACTGCTGCATCGAGGCGATCGAGGCTCCCGATGTTGAAGCCCCTGCTGGCTGATTTAAGCCGCGCCGGGCGATGAAAGGCCCCGCGAACGGGCCAATTCAAGACCCACGCTTCGGGGCAGACGACGCTGCTGTTGTTGGAGTTCGGAGTCGCTCACCAACCAGGTCAGCCCCCGGTGTTACCTTCCACAGCGCCCATGGCCGAAGTCTCCGAAGCCGTGTGTGTGTGTGTGTGTGTGTGTGTGTGTGTGTGTGTGTGTGTGTGTGTGTGTGTGTGTGTGTGTGTGTGTGTGTCTGTGTGTGCACGCGTGCGTCTGAGTGTGTGTGTGTGTGTGCGTGCGTGCGTGCGTGCGTCTCTGTGTGTGTGCGTGTGTGTGTGCGTGTGTGTCTCTGTGTGTGCGTGTGTGTGTGTGTGTGTGTGTGTGTGTGTGTCTGTGTGTGTGTGTGTGTGTGTGTGTGTGTGCGGGTGTGTGTGTGTGTGTGTGTGTCTGTGTGTGTGTGTGTGTGCGGGTGTGCGTGTGTGTGCACGCGTGCTTGTTTTGATAGTGATTTCCACCCCTGACTGCAGATCCCGAAGTCTGGAACAACAGTTAATCGGTAGAAGAATCTCAGCAGGTTAAGCAGCATCTATGGGTGGAAAGGAATGGTCGATGTTTTTGGTTGAAATGCTGCATCGACTATGTTGAGCATGTGGATAGTGTTGGAGCATCCTTAGTTTAGTTTAGTTCAGAGATACAGCGTGGAAACAGACCCTTTTGTCCATTGTGTCTGTGCTGACCACCGATCACCTGCACACTAGTAATAACCTGCACAACAGAGAAACAATTTACACAAGCCAATTAACCTACACACCTGCACATCTTTGGAATGTAGGAAGAAACTAGAGAAACCCCAGGTGGTCATAGGGGGAACTTACAAACTCTCCCAAGACAACATCCATTGTCATAGATCAAAAACCCGGGTCTCTGGCGCTGCAAGGCAGCAATTCTATTGCTGCGCCACCCATATCTGTCTTCTTCCCATTTACTGTTTCATTGCCCATCAGCATTCACGACTAGATGCAGTGGGGCTGCAGAAATTTGATCGGACGCATTGCTTGTAGGATGTGTCACACATTGGGTGATCTGACGTTTTGGTTGTTAGGTCAGTTTCCTAATGGTTTTGTTGCTTAGCATGCACGGAATCGCATGGCTGTTTTCTTGTCATTTTCAATTGTGCCTGCTGCTGCTTACTGCCTGTCCTTGTTCACTTCCCATTGAAGCAGGTTGATTGGCTGACTTAACTATAATAGTGAGGGATACAGGAGTGCTGGGTCGTGAGGTTACAGATTGTGATGGTGAACTTGTGTTGATGATCCAGATTACCTCATTTTGACTTGTAAGATCTGCTCCGAGATTAATTAGTTTCGCATTTTTGCAGTGCCAAAAAATACATGGAGGCTTGACCGTGTATCGTCAACAACTGTCACGGTGGTCATTTCATGGATAACTCATCTGTCAAGTAGTGTGAAGATAAGGTCAAGTAGGTTTATCCCTCGTTTTGGTTCATTCGGTACCCGAGGCAGGCCCAGGCAGGCTTTCAGACCTCAGTCATTACCCCCGGTCCCTGTTTTTAGTAAACAACACTAGGAAATACTGGAAGCATTCAATAGGTCAAGTATCATTGAGAGAGAGTGTCAGCAGACTTTACAGGTCAAGTTTCCTTTATTGGAACTGAATGAGTGAGAAAAGAAGCACGTTTTACTTTGCAGAAAGGAGGAATGTGGAAGAGAGCAGAGAGAATGTTTGTGGAAGGATGCATGCCAACATTGCCTAGGCAACACATACACGAGAAAAACCTGCGATTAGGCAGCAGGAAAATGAGCTTGGCATGTTATCAATTTGAAATTGTTAAGGTCAATATTGAGTCTGAAGGCTGAAACAGGTGGAAGATGAGGATGTTTCTCAAGCTGACATTAGGTTTCTTTGCAGCAAAGTCAGAGATCAAAGACAGAGAAATCTTTGGGAGCAGATCATAGTAGGCAGTCAACTGGATTCTCAGGGTCACCCTTCTGGACTGAATGAAGATGTTTGTAAAGCATACTTGCTTTGTCAATTTTCCAGTTCTGCTTAAAGTTTGTCGACTCTGGTTCTCTTCCTACAGATTTACCTGACTTGTCGAGTGCGTCCAGCATTTTCTAGTTTTGTTTCAGAGTTCCAGCATCTGTGGGCTCTTTGCTTCAGTGTGTGGAGCACTCAGCTAATATTTAGATACGTGTGAGCTGTTGTATTTCGTGAAGTTAAACCAGGGCAGGCCCTTTGCAGTGAATGGAAGGCCCCTGGGAATTGTTGTAGGATAGATCAATTTGGGAGACAGGTACATAGTTCCCGGAAAGTGGCGTCACAGGTAGATAGGGTGGTAAATAAGGCTTTTGGTAAATTGGCCTTCATCAATCAAGGTATAAGAAATAAGACTCAAATTGCTGGACTAACTTAGCTGGTCAGGCAACATCCCTAGAGAACATGGATCAGTTATTTTGGATTGCTTTGCAGTTGTATGAGACATAATTGGAGGTCACAATTCGAGTACTGCGTTCAGTTTTGGTCACTGTAGGAAGGATGCCATTAAGATGGAAAGAATGTAGAAAAGATATGAGAATGAGAGGTTGCGTAAAATAGGACTTTAGTCTGTGGAACATAGGAGGCTGAATGGTGATTATATAGAGGTGTATAAAATCATGAGGAATAGAGGGGTCAAATGTACAGAATCTTTTTGCCAGGGTTGGGGAATCAAAAACAAGAGGATATATGTTTTATGTGAGAGGGGCAAGATTTAATACAAACCGGAGAGGCAACTTTTACACTCCGAGGGTGGTGGGTATATGGAATAAGCTGCTCGAAGCGGTGGTTGAGGTAGATATTATAACAGCATTTAAAATACACTTAGGCGGGGACATGAATAAGAAAGGTTTAGAGAGAGATGGGCCAAACATGGGCAAATGTGACTACCTTAGAGGGGCGTCTTGTTCAACATGAATATTGGGCTGAAGGGCCTGTTTCTGTGCTGTGTAACTCCATGACTCTAACACTTGTGCCGCCATGTCACCGCGGACCTTCTGCCACATAGGAATTAATTTTGATTTCAATGTTAGGGCTGATTGTCCCAATTGGACACACATTTTACTTTAGTAATCTTCTGCTTGAAGCCCTGACCTGCTTGATCTTGGTGCTGAAAGCAGGTTCTGAGGACCTTCATGTGTCAAGAGCTAAGTCGTCATTTGTTTCTTTCATCGTGATGCAAAATGCATTGCCGATCCCTCACATTTTCATACATTCATTCTTTACAATTCATGGCCACTATTGTAGTAATGACAGCGATGAGTATTTTTGCAATCTGTCCCATGATTCACTGATGAAAAGGAAATGAACTGCCTGAAATATAACCAGTCACTGTAATTTCATTTTTGTATTCATTTGTAGGTACCAGTACTATAAGTACCTCTCCATCCTCTGAAGCAAGCCCTTGATAATTATGTTTCAAACATCATCTCTCTGAACCAGTTTCTTTCATGATATAACCATATAACCATATCACAATTACAGCACGGAAACAGGCCTTCTCGGCCCTTCCAGTCCGTGCCGACCATTTATTTTCCCCTAGTCCCATCTACCTGCACCCAGACCATACCCCTCCATTCCCTTCCCGTCCATATACCTATCCACTTTACTTTTAAATGTTAAAATCGATCCTGCCTCCACCACTTCTGCAGGAAGATCATTCCACACAGCCACCGCTCTCTGAGTAAAGAAGTTCCCCCTCATGTTACCCCTAAACTTCTGTCCCTTAATTCTCATGTCATGCCCTCTTATTTGAATCTTCCCTACCCTCAATGGGAAAAGCTTATCCACGTCAACTCTGTCTATCCCCTTCATCATTTTAAAGACCTCAATCAAGTCCCCCCTTAACCTTCTGCGGTCCAAACAATAAATACCTAACTTGTTCAACCTTTCTCTGCAACTTAGATGCTGGAACCCAGGCAACATTCTAGTAAATCTCCTCTGTACTCTCTCTATTTTGTTGACATCCTTCCTATAATTAAGCGACCAAAATTGTACACCATACTCCAGAATTCGTCTTACGAATGCCTTGTACAATTTTAACATTACTTCCCTACTATATTCAATGCTCTGATTTATAAAGGCCAGCACACCAAAAGCTTTGTTTACCACCCTATCTACATGCGATTCCACCTTCAGGGGACTATGCACAGTTATTCCTAGATCCCTCTGGTCCACAGCATTCCTCAATTCCCTACCATTTACCATGTACGTCCTATCTTGATTTGTCCTGCCAAGATGTAGCACCTCACACTTATCAGCATTAAACTCCATCTGCCATCTTTCAGCCCACTCTTAGACATTGAAAATCTACTTCATTATCCACAGCACCACCTATCTTAGTATCATCTGCATACCTATTTATCCAATTTTCCACCCCATCATCTAGATCATTGATGTACATGACAAACAACAGTGGACCCAACACAGATCCCCGAGGCACCCCACTGGTCACCGGCTTCCAACCTGACAAACAGCCATCCACCATTACTCTCTGGCATCTCCCATTCAGCCACTGGTGAATCCATCTTCCTACTCCGCCATTAACACCCAAAGATTGAACCTTCTTAACCAACCTTCCTTGGGGAACCTTGTCAAAGGCCTTACTGAAATCCATATACACAACATCCACGGCTTTACCCTCATGAATTTCCCTAGTAACCTCTTCAAAAAAGTTCAAGAAGGTTTGTCAAGAAGGTATGATGCACCTTATACCTTTGGAATTGGAATTAACACCCAACATACGGTCTCACAGTTGGTAAAGCTGGTGCCTTACAGCGCGAGAGATCTCAGATGCTGTCTGTGTGGAATCTGTACTTATCAGTGGTAATCCAATGTTTGTTTGTTACTAGTAGGCTTACATGTATGCAATTTGCTACTAAAATGTACCTTAGATCTGTTTGGTGCATTAACTCGCAGGCACTTTTTAAGCGCACATTTTGATTACTTTCCATTCTACCATAGAGATCTAAAGTCTATATTTGTATTTCTATGCTTCTACAGACCTTGGCAGGGAACCTGGGGGTCACCAAAATGGTTCCCAATTGGGCCCCGGGCCTCCTAAGGCCGACCCTGCGGGGCAAGGCCATCGCCCCTCCAATCGCCGTGCTTCACGCACACAGCCCCGGCTCCACCCCTCTCCCTCCCCGTGGAGACCCATTGACCTCACTGAACGTCACTGCTGGGGAAGGGGTGGTGTGTGTGGGAGGGACGAGTTGACGAGGGAGTTTCGGAGGTAACGGTCTCTGCGGAAAGCAGAAAGGGGTGGGGATCGGAAGATGTGGGCAGTAGTTATATCCCGTTGTGGTGGCGAAAAAGTTGACGTTTACATGCTGTATGCGACGCCTGAAGGGGCGGAAGGTAATGACAAAGGGGACTCTGTCCTTGTTACGATTGAGGTGACGGGCCTAAGAGCTGAGCTGAGGGACATCGAGCAGACCCTAGTGAGAGCCTCATCTATATTATATTATATATATATATATATATATATATATATATATATATATATATATATATATATATATATATATATATATATATAATGGAAGAACAAACCCTCGTTTATTAAAGGACACCTGTCTCTAAGTATATTATGTATCTTGATTGGTCATGCCTTCTCAGTCGATAGCTTCATGTTTTAAAACCCCTTGAGATTTTATTTTCTCCATCCTGCTGCAACACTTATTTGCCCTTTCATCTTTCGCGAAGCGTGAGTCATTTTATATTTTGATTTAATTTGAAACGTCGTGTCTCATTTAAACTTCTCAATTATCAAATACTCTTCCTTTTATTGTATTACTAAACTTAGCACCTCCCTGTTCATCCAAAGTCCAATTATCTTTTCATACTCCCCACTTTCTTGAACAGGACTGTTCTGGACTCTGATCGGTCAACGAATCGCTCACATATGATGTGAATTTGCACCCTACTCAAAATTTACTCTCCTTAGCGACTGCCTAATCCGCCAGACACCGGAGGTCAAGATTGATTCTGATTTATAACTCACTTGACGTTGGTACAGGTTTCTTCCTGATAACTTGAAATCTGTCGACCCAATTTAGGACGATAACATAATTACAGCACATAATGCTCCGACATTTTCGCCACCTCCAACGGGATCCCACAGCTAGCCATATCTTCAAATATCCACTCCTTTACGCTTTCCCCAGATACCATTCCATCCACAACCCCCCGGACAACCCATATCCCTATACCTCACCCTCCTCGATTCCATCTAAATAACCCGATAGTCTTTTAAGGTTTAAGCAGACGTTCACTTGCACCTCTTCCAACGTCATCTATTGTATCCATTGTTCCAGGTGTGGACTCTTGTACATCACCGCGTCCAAACGCGACTCGGCGATCGTTTCGCTGCACACTGCCAATCAGTCCGCCGAAACATACCTGATTTCCCGGTTGCTCAACACTTCAACTCCCCTTCCCTTTCCCACACTGACCTACTCCATTATCAGAGAGTGACCCAGTGCAAACTGGAGATACAGCACCTCATATTTTGCTTCCGTAGCTCATAACCCAGCGGTATGAACATTGACTTATCTAACTTCAAGTAGCCCTTGCGCCACTTCTGTCTTTCTCCATACCAACTCTAACATGAATGAGTTCCAAAGTGCTTGCCAGCTGACACTCATTTCGCTTACCGGGCTTCGTTTCCTATGAATTGGTCTGATGTTCGCAAATTCCCACGTTGACAAATCATAGTAGCATTAGGCCATTCCGACGTTCAATCATGGAATATTTCTGGCTCTTAATCCCATTTTCCGGCCAACTGTCCATAACCGTTGATACCCGTTCTAATCAATAATTTGTTTATGGCTGCCTTAACAATATCCACTGATTTGGCATCCACAATCTTCGATGGAAAATAATTCCATGGAGCCACCACCCTTTTCACAACCAATCCGTCTCTGCCTTTCATTATTCTTTAAGTACCAAAGACACCCCCCTCCCCTTCCCCGCCCCCCTGAATCTTCTAAATTCCAGCGAGTAGAAGGCCAGTGCTGTCTAGAATTTAGAATGTCAACATCTATCCTTGTAACATTCGATCTGGATCATTCAACGCCCCCAGAAGACGTCTCTTGCTATCTGGCCTACACGGGACATCGGCCTGACCACATTCGTTTGGTCTGAAATTCCTTCTGATTTGGAATCACAATCTTATAACTTGTAAGATATTTACCATTACTTTCTGATGGCCACCGAGGGAGGGATCTCATATCTCTCTGTCCTTCCTCTTACCAATTCAGCCAGATATCACAAACCGCTCAAATCTAGTTGCCTATTTGACTTTAGATATGATTTGCCGTATCGACGTGAACTGAGCTTTCAAATGCATGTTGACCATTTCGAGCATTGATGTTATAACGCGTTCTTCTCAAGAGTACAATTTTTTAAACGTTCAATGGTACTTTATTTGTCACCTGTGCCGAGGTACAGTGAAATTTATTTTTATGAATTATTAGATTAGATTAGATTAGATTTTATTATTTGTCATTCGAACCTCTGAGAGGCTCAAACGAAACTCTATTTCTACAGCCATACAAACACAACATTCCTACAAAATATACAAACAATTCAATTTACACAAACATCCATCACAGTGAATCTCCTCCTCGCTGTAATGGAACGCAAAGTCTTCTCTCTTCCCCGCCCCATTTCTCTCCCGATGTCCAAGCCCCAGGCGGGCTCTGGAATGTCCCGCTGCCATTGAAGCCGCGCCGGGCGATGTACAGCCCCGCTCCGGGTAGATCCAACGCCGCGACACGAGCGGGAGAAGTTGCGTTGCGGGAGCTCCGGAGAGCGGTCTCCCACCCGGACCCGCGAGGTCCCGGTATCCCGACAGTCCACCGGCAGTAATCTGCAGCTGGAGCTGGAGCTCCGGAGTCAGGCCTGGAGCTCCGCAGCAGCGAGCAACCACCGCTCCCCACGATCCGAGGCCGGCCAGGTTCCGTGACTGGAGCTCCCGGTCGGAGCCCACTCCACGGTGCTAGGCCCCAACGACAACGGAGATCCGACAGGGAAAATGTCCGGTCTTCAGTGCAGGAAAGAGATTTTAAAAGTTTCCCCCTCCCTCCCCCTCACCCCACATATACACAGTTAGAAACAGTACAAAAAAAACACGAATAACTACACTTAACTAGACAACAAATAAAAAAAGACAGACAGGCTGTAGGCGCCGCTTCAACGTGAGTCGCGCCGCCACCAAATGGATAAGTCAGCACCAAACGAGTTGAATTATTAATTTCAGAGCAAGTATCACAGGACATACGCACTGCGGAACATTTCAGATAAGCATCACAATTCTATCGCAGTAGTACAATGCGACAGTATACACATTCGGGAGTTTGGCGCGATTTCTATGTCGCAGTTGTTGTAAGTACAGTCTTCTGGACCTGATCATGAAGGCAATCGCTCCTTGTTTTTGCCAACAACAATCGGCCTCCAGAGACCGCACTCTCCAGCCCTTTACTTCATTGTTACATTTCCAATCTGCTGGGAACGTGTGCTGGTTTTGGGCCAGTGCGCGTTAGTGTTTAGAAGGAAGAGAAGGGTTCTCATTGAAATCTACCGAATTACGAAAGGCCTGGAGAATGTGAATAAGGTGACCGTTTCTAATAGTGGGAGAGTGTAGACCAGAGGACACCGCATCAGAATCAAAGAACGTACCTTTAGAATGCAGATGATGAGTCAGTGGGTGATGAAACTTATCAATAATTAGCCATAGGTGGCAGTGGATGCCTAGTGAAGTGGTTATTTTTAAATTGGAGATGGCAAAATGCTTGATTCGTAAGGGCGTAAATATTTATCGGGATAATGATGGAGAAGGTCGTTGATTTCTTTCCCGAGACGGCACGTTTCTGCTGTGGAAGGCTGCTCTGGAATGTCAGAGAATGCTGTTTGGGAAGTTTAAATCGCATGGCACCCAGGGGAACGAGGTGAAGACATAGAGAATTGACTTCTTGGAAGAGGGCACACTTTGATGTGGGAGGTTGATTATCAGACTGGATGCCAATGGTCTACGTATGCTGGGGTCAGCGATTAGCGGTCGATGCTCGGCTTGCCGCTGTTTGCGCTTACATCAACGATTTGGATGATAATGTACAAGGCATTTGTAGATGACACTAAGATGGCTGGTACGGCAGGTAAGTTAATAATCAAAAATTGCAGAAAGGTCTTGATCAGCTGGACAAGTCGACAGGGGAAATTATGTGAATTTAATGCAGAGAAGTGCGAGGTTTAGCACTTTGGAAAGGTCAATATGGGTAGCATTTTTGTACAGGGCATGACGGGTCCCTGGGGGAGTGTTGTAGAGCAAAATAATCTAGGCGTGCAGGTGAATATTGTCACCAGAGTGGAGTCACAGATAGGCAGCGTGGTCAAAACGTTGTCGGTACATCTGCCTGTACATTCGGTACAATCAGAGTGTTGAGAATATAAGTTGAGTTATTATATTGCTGTTGTATAACACATTGTTGGAAAATTGTGCTCAGCTTTCTTCACCCTGCCACAGGGATGGTGTTGTTGGGCTGGAACTGCTGCAAAGATGATTTACGGGGATTTTTGCAGGTCGTCGGGGCCTGAGCTATAATGAGAAGTTCGACAGGCTAGCTCTTTATTCATTGGAATGCAGATAGCTCGAAAGTGTTCAGGGAAAGGTGTATAAAATCATCAGAGTAAATGATAGGGTGAATGCAGGGAGTCGTTTATTCAGAATAGGGGAATTAAGACATTTGTTTCATATGAGAAGACCAATATGCAATAGGAAACTGTAATTAATTGTTCAGACAGTAGGTAAGGGTATAGCCAGAGTCGATAGGTCAGACAGGTCCGACAACAGCATTTCAAATACATTTAGATGTGCAGGTGGATAGGAAACCTTTAGATGGTTATGGGGCAATCGCGTACAGGTGGACACACAATGCTGGACTAACTCATCGGGGCAGGCAGCGTCTCTGGAGGGAAAGACTGAGTGACGTTTAGGGTCGAGACCCTACTTCAGTCTGGCGTCAGTGGGGAAGGATATACATAGATAAGGAAGCGTGAAGGTGTGAGAAAAGGACAAGGGGAATGGAGTTCAAGGAAATGTAGAATAGATCATTGTTAGCTGGGAGAATGCAACAACATTGCCAACAAAGATAAAATGCACTCGGAGATCAGACCCAGAAATATATGGATATAATACCAACACCACAACGAATAAGATATATTTATATGCAGTCGATGTCTTAATATATATTACGAAACCGGAGATTAGTATTCCTAATCTACTTAATGTTATAGCTAAATTTGGTACATTTTCAGGATATAGAATTAATTGGAATAAAAGTGAAAGCATGCCTATAACTGGAATAAAATCACATATATTACAACAGTTCCCATTGAAAATGGTTACGGAGAAAATTAAATATCTAGGAATTCATGTATCTAAATCTTATAATTCTTTATTTAAATCAAATTATCCACAATTATTGAACAAACTAAAAAAGAATATCCTATATTGGAAAACACTAACAATATCAATGATCGGCAGAATAAATGCTATAAAAATGATTTTTCTACCACAATTATTATATTTATTTCAATCTATCCCTTTATACCTCTCTAAAACCTTTTTTTAACAATTCGATTCTATTGTTAATAGCTTTATTTGGGATTATAAAAGTCATAGAATAAGTAAAAAAAACATTTATGTAAATCTAAGATCAATGGAGGATTAGCATTGCCTAATTTCTTGTATTATTTTGGGCGGTTCAGATTAAGAATATGAATTTTTGGTTGATAAATATGGATAAGGAGCCAGCTTGGCTAAAGATGGAAAAGGAAGGATGTTTACCTTTTGATATAAGTTCGATTATTTTTGCTCCAAGGGAAGTACAAAAAAAAATTATAGAGAAAACCCTATTATTTATAGCAATAGACGTATTTGGAAACACACAGTTAAGACTCTACATTTGGATAATATGTCGCTCTGCTTACCAATTATGAATAATCCTTTATTTAAACCCTCTATATTGGATAGGGGGTTTAGACAATGGAAAAATTAGGAATTATAATGATAGAACACCTTTACAGGAAAGGAAAATTTCTCTCATTTCAGGAGTTAAAAGATATCTATGGATTGCATCAAAATAACTTGTTTAGATATTTACAAATCAGAGACCATATTAAGTCAAACATGCAAGACTATAAAAATAGAAAACCAGGATTACTGGATAAATTGCTTAACAAGCACTCAAATACAGAAAAACTGATAGCGTACATATATAATACTCTTTTGGATAGGGAAATTCCAACAACAGAATCACACCGCCAAATATGGGAAAATGAAACAGGCTTATCTATGATGAAAGATATTTGGGAAGAAAGTCTACAAAGTATACATCGTTCTTCGTTAAATGCCAGACATACCTTGATACAATTCAAAGTATTACATAGATTACATTATTCAAAAACGAAATTAAGTAGAATTTTTCCTAACATCTCCTCTATTTGTGATATATGTCAGAATTCAGAAGCTAATTTTACGCATAGTTTTGTAACATGTATAAAACTTACTGGTTATTGGACCGATATTTTTAAAATCATTTCTGTAGTTCTTAAAATCAAATTGGATCCAGACCCAAAGCTGATAATATTAGGAGTTTCACATTCAAACCTAATATTAACAGTAAATCAAAGACATTTCCTTGATTACTGTTTGATAATTGGAAAAAAATTAATATTAAAATTCTGGAAGGGAACATTATCCCCCACAATTAAAATGTGGACAGTGGAAATATCGGAGACGTTGCATTTGGAGAGAATCAGGTTTGTCCTAATGGACAAATATGAACTTTTTGAACAAATATGGTCTCCATTCATTGACTACTTGAAGGGGTAGCTGAGCTCGGCATTATAATTCAACAAATACCCAGTTGTAGGATTAGATGAAATGAACTATGTTGAGATTTGTATACACGTCCCTATAGATATTGTTATGTGAAATTGTTCCATTCATTGTTAAGATGTATACTTTAATCTTTTTTCATTATATAATAATTGTTTGCTTGTATTATTAGTTTTTTTAATTTTTATTGTTTTGTTTTTATTTTTCGTTTTTTTTTGTGTTTGTTTTTTTTTATTTTATTTTTGTTATCTAATCATAATCAATATTATTTAATCTCCATCTACCTTGATATACACCTATTCTTTTACTTCTTTACTTTCTAAAAAATATAGAAGCTTACATAAATCATTTCGTAATATTTGTATAACTCTTGAAACAAGTTAAATGTGTACGTAAAAATCTGTTATATCATTGGTAATATGCACTGCTTCTAATAAAAATATTTAAAAAATTAAAAAAATGTACTCGGAGATAGTAAGACTGGTCGAAGAAATGGGAAAGGGAGTAATGGAGAGAGAGAGAGAGAGAGAGAGAGAGAGAGAGAGAGAGAGAGAGAGAGAGAGAGAGAGAGAGAGAGAGAGAGAGAGAGAGAGAGAGAGAGAGAGAGAGAGAGAGAGGGGGGGGGAAGTTGCTTGAAGTTAGAGAAGTCAATGTTCGTAAAGCTGGGGTGTAAACTTTCAGAGCCAAATGTGAGATGCTGTTCCTCCACTTTGCGCTGGGCCTCACTCTGACTATGCAGCGGGCCCAGGACGGAACGGTCAGTGCATGAATGGGAGGGGGAGTTAAAGTGCTTAGCAACCGTCCAATCAGGTAGGTTTTGGCGGAATTGCGGAGGCGTTCAAAGAACGGATCTCCGAGCTGCGCTTAGTCTCGTCGATATTTAGGAGTGTTTAGGCGCAATGACCTATGCAAGTTCTACCAAGTATCACGTCCTGAACTCCTGAGCAAACAATCCACATTCATCCATAATCTGCTTAAAGATAATAACCTCCAATGCTGGCAACATTCTGGAAAACCTTTTCAGCACCCGCTCTAGAGACTTCTTATTCCATCTTTCACAGGGTGACAAGAGCTACGCACAACAATCCAAATTCGGGATAATCAAAGTATTATAAAGCTGCAGAATGGCTTGCTCATTCTTCTACCTGTCGTGAGAAACTTGTTCTAAATTCTAAAGTGTCGAGGTAACGTTATAAGTTAATAAGGTCATATGCGCAGAGTTATACCATTCGGCTCATCAAGTCTACTCCATTCAATCCCAGCTGATCTATCCCGCCTTCCTAACCTCACTCATGCCTTCTCCCCATAACCCCTGACACTCGTACTAATCAAGAATATATCTATCTCTTTAAGTACAAGCGTTGACAGATTAGCACAACGCTTCGCCCCAATTACCGATCTAATGTGCCTTTTCTGCACCGCCTTCTATTCAACGCATTCACATTTATGAATGTTGGGGCAATTCAGAACCTGGGAGGGATTGGTGACTGCGGGAATTATTCATTACATGGCCGATTAAAATTGGGTGTTGTGACGCAGGGAATTATGCCGATCCTGTTGGCATCCGGCGTAGATTGCAGAGATGATCTATCAGTGGCGCCTGAATTACGATGGCAGCAGATAAGCTGATTCGTCAGAGATCGCAGAAGATACGTCGCCTATTTTGCATACAACCATGACAGATGCGGCGAATATCAGGGGCCGAAATCTACACCTCGTGTATTGTAAGGCGGTTCCCCTTGGACACGACTTTATTGATTAACCGAAACTACAAAGTGACAGGATATTTTACAGCGCTTATCATCTGCTCCCTAAACTGGACTGGGCGGCTGCGTAAATAATAGTGTTCGTGCAGCAGCTAAGATTCTTTAGCAAAGAACCAACTTCGTGAAAAATGCCTTCGTAATCGTTGTATTTTGATTTTGTGATCTGATAATAGAAAAAAATCTACATTACTACTTCCCGGTGTATTTCCTGGACCTCACCGCCATTTGCATTCTACGCCGTCTGCTACACCGTGTCTCCACGGACTGTTCCGTTTGGTTCACCGACACTTTCACCTTCGACCGTTATGTCGCAATTTGTTGCCAGAAACAGAAAACAACATATTGCCCCCAGGAAACAGCGGCTACGGTTCTCGCAACCACCGGCGTTCTGTTCTGTCTGAAAAAAACATTCCATTCTCCTTCACATTTCGGGCGAGACAGATAATCGATAACGTATCGTGGTTCTGTTACTTTAAACCAAGCTATCTCATGGAGCCTGGATGGATGGGATTGGACAGCTTCGACAGGATTTTAACTCCTATCCTCACTTTCGTTGTAATCGTTCTTCCCAACGCTCTGACAGTCCGCCACATTTTAGTAACCAGTCGGGTCCGTAAAGAACTCAGGGGGTAGTCCAAGGGGAAGAACTGCAATGACCCAGAGATGGAAAGGAGACGGAGGCCAAAGGTTTTGCTTCTCACGCTATCCGGCAGCTTCATCCTCCTATGGCTGACTATAAGTACCACAATTTACGATCGCACGACAACAGGACTAGTAGAGCAAATGTGGGTAGAAAAAATGAAACATCTCGGATTTGCAGCCATGTTGTTCCGTGCAGCCCCCTGCTTGCTGTGTCATGTGTTGGAGGCAATTGTGTGCCTGACTAGTACCCTGAATCTGGCTTCACGCGAGGCCCGGTCGCACTCATAATTATGGTTCAAATCAGTAAAATGCGATAAGAAAATCTCGTAGAGTATCGGTGGTTATCTCATACAACTTCACAGTGTATATTGGAAAACATTCTGTGAGGACCCATATTGTTCACGCATTCACAGCACTTACCGTTTGTGCAGCTGGCATTCGTTACATGTGGATTTTACATTTTTGAAATTATACACATGACAAATTAAACACTTTTGCTTTAACTCTCTTAATGTGTAACATTTTGGGTTAAAGATATTACAAACTTGCCCAAATTTGTTATGACTTCAATAATTGGGAATTCACTGTAATACGGTTGGATATTAAACTACCCGAGCAAAATATCCCTCCATTTTGCGTGTGGCCTCGTTCTTTCAAATCAGTTCACTCAGGCGGGAAAATTCGGTATGGGAATGGGAAGTTAAAATGGTTAGCCGTCTGCCATAGAGCAGGACGTGGGTGACCGAGTGCTTCTACACTACGAAATTGTCGTCGAGTGTACGCTTCATCACGCGGATGCGAAGAAGGCCGCATTAGGGACAGTGAAAGCAGTAGATGAGGTCACTGCAGGTGCATGTATCACAGGGGGTTAGCAAACCAAACCAGTCTTTAACGTAAACGTTGAACGCTGCATAAAAAGTGAAAAGTGAAATCTGCAAAGTCGCCGATTTAGTGTAAACAAATATTTCACACCATTCAAAAGCTCCTCCCTCAACTTCCACTGCGTCAGTGTATAAATACACGTGTTGGTAAACGTACAGAGAAATTGCAACATTAATCCAGTTTGTTGCAAAATATATATCGGAGTATTTAAATATCTGTTCGTGTAAAAATAATTTTGAGCTTGCCAGTTCATGGCAAATATGATGTAAGGTATCCACAACAATATGAAATTGGCCGACAGAGCGAACAACAACATCATTGACTTTCTCCGGTTTTCCGACCCTGGATCACTCTGATTTATGTTGTTGTTCCGAAATCTCCGACGTATCTTATTTGCCGCTATAATATGACTGACCGTAACAGCGTTGAACAATATAATTAAAGAAATTGGCAATAAAGATGTAACAATACCGTTAAACAACTGGGCTTTTTTCCACACGGGTGAAGTTCTGTATACATCTTTGCTAACGCAACGCAATGGCATGTTGTTAACGATAACATGTGATTCCACGGCAAAGTAATATGGAACACGCCTCGCACAGCTCCCTATACCTATAATTACCACCATCAACGTCGTTATTCTCTCGGTGCAATATCGTCCCTGCAATTTTTGAAAACGATATTTTCAATAACGATTTTTTTTTTCTCTTGCGATTGAGGTAACATTTGTGCCCAGGGTTTGGCTGGTGGTTTGGTCCTGACATTTCATATGGAGTTTAAAGTGGAGGATTTTGTTGAGGCTCCTAGTCGGGAGTTGTTCGACAAATGTACGAAGGAGCAGTTGTTTGTGCTGGCAGAGAGCTATAAGGTGCCTATTGATAAGCATTCGATGAAAGGGGATATAAAGTCGGTGTTATGGTCTGCGTTGAACAGGAGTGGGGTATTGCCTGCTCAGGCAGACAGTCCTCTAGCTTCTACACAGCCTGGTCAGGATATGGGGGACCTCATTCGATTAAGGGAGTTAGAGCTTGAAATGAAAACGGAGGAGCTTGAAATAAAAAATGGAGGAGAGAGCCTTAAAAGAGAAAGAGCTCATGCTTGAGATGAAACACCTCGAGATGCGGGAGAAGGAATTGAATGCCTCCCGAGTTTCTTCTGGGGAATGGGAGTTTGATATGAGCAAGAACATCCGCCTGCTTCCCACGTTTAATGAGAAGGATGTGGTCAAGTATTTCGCAGTGTTTGAACGGGTGGCTTCGGCCTTGAAGTGGCCTAGGGACAGGTGGTCCTTGCTCTTGCAGTGTGGCCTTGTGGGTAAACCACGGGAGGTGTACTAGTCTTTATATGTTGACAACAGTCGGGACTATGAGTGTGTGAAGTCTACGGTATTAAAGGCTTATGAATTAGTTACAGAGGCGTACCGGCAGAAGTTCCAGCGCTTTAGGAAGTTTGATAGTCAGACTTATGTGGAGTTTGCTTGGGAGAAGGCACTGTTTGACAGGTGGTGCGCTTCTCAAGGAGTGAAGGATTTTAAGCTGCTGCGGGCCTTGATGATTATGGAAGACTTTAAGAACTGTCTCCCTGAGAGGGTTGCTACGTACCTTAATGAGCAGAAGGTGATGGAGGTGTCAAAGGACGCGGTGTTAGCAGATGAGTATGTATTGACTCATAAAACTGAGCTTGTTGGGCGATCCTATAGTATTGGTGCACGGCCGGTTAATCGTGGTGGTGTCGCCGGTGGCAGTGTCAAAGGTGTTTTTGTGCCTGCAAGTGTCAGCACAGGGATACAGGGGGAGGTACGAGCTGATAAGGTTGGCGGAGATCCCAGGACTAAAGAAGGTCATTTGTGCTACTTTTCTAAAGGGAGCGGGCACATCGTAAAGTCGTGTCCCGTCCTGCACAAGAAAAATGCAAAGCCTGTGGCTTTGGTTGGTGCACAAAAAGCACCTGTGGTTCCTGGGATGCCTGCGTCTGATGAGTGTAGTAATTATTCTGCGTTCACCGCGAAAGGTTTTGTTTCTCTAAAGGATGCGGGTCATCGAGTTCCAGTGTCCATCTTGCGGGATACTGGTGCTACTCAGTCCTTTATATTGGATAGTGTACCGCCGTTTTCTGGGGAGTCATCGGATGGGTCCAGTGTCCCTGTGGTCGTATTCGGGTTGGGTGAAATAGCTGCTGGGGTGAAATCACTGCTGCGGGTATTCGATTGGAAACTTCCCTGAAATGACCAAAGACGTAGTTTTAATCACGGTTCACTGCTGGACCATTAAGAACGGGTTATCTCCCAAATATATTGTCTGTCCCCATCACTGTTTGAACTCATCCGTCCATTACCTACCCAGAGGATTGTCTGTAGATTATTGATCGCTGTGGATTATGTAAATTCCGTGATGTGTGCCATCCCTTATTTGGTCATCCTTTTGTTTATGGAATCCACGTTCATTGCCTAGATCATTAGCGGAAATGAGTCGGTGAGTCAAGCGAATATTTGGTAAACGTGTCGTTTGGATGCTCCGGGAATATGCTGGTTCCCCAGTCTTGGTGTTCCTCTGATCGCTCACACTGAGAAATTATATTTACTGCAAAATTAACCTTGGAGTTCAAAGAAAGAAGTGTGTTGACGGTACAGGAACTGACTGAGTCGGGGTACCCGCCGAGCAGTGTTAAAATTATTTAATCGATCTTTCCTGGGAATATACACTAATTTGAACAAGATAGTGCAAACATGGGATTAGCAGTATCCAACTAAATGCCCCGTGTTTGCAACAAAGCTACTGTTGGAGACTGTGCGGTAACATAAGTGGGAACATCGGAGAGGAGTATCGCAGCTATTAGAGCATCAGCCTTATGACGCTATAGTCCATGGTTCAGTCCTCACCTCGCCTGCAGGCTTGTGGACTTTGCGCTTTCTCTATGTGACCACTTGGACTTGAGCGAAAGTTTCCGTTACGTCCCACCTTCCAGTGACAAGCAATGTGGACGTTGTGCGACCTCTGAAAATTCCCCGATTATGCCGCTTAATTTCGATTTGTGGGGAAGGGCTCTGGGATTAATCCAATATATGGAGAATATAATCAATGTCAGAATAGTGTAAGTAGATGGTTGATGCTCAGCGTATTCAAAATGGGGGCCAAGCCTGTTTGCGTAATGCATTTAAACAGGTCTGAGTCTAATATTTGATATACGATGCTTTAAATGCTCCAGTTTTTCATATGTTTTCAGTGTTTAATTAATCTCATCAGTCGAGCAAGGGGATATTTTAACACAGTCAATAATTGCTTTCTAAACATAGTCTGTGTCACCGCATATATGCACGTGTTTGTGCAACTGCTAATTAATTGAAGCATAAATCCTATTTCCAATACAAATGTAGGAAAGTAAAGAGCACTATGTCCCAAATACCACATACGTATACTTATTACATACAAAGAAAATATCGACTATAACAGAATGAAATTTCCGGAGATTAATAGCAACAATATCACGGATTTCCTTCGATTCATCATTTCGGGATCACAAGGGCCCTTCTCACTTTTATGGTCCCGTAGTCTCCTGCGGGCTCCGCTGACCACTAAAATGTGTCTAACTGTCAAAGCATTGAGCAGCAGAATCAATACAAACGCGACACCGGGGGTGAGAATGTAATGAAGAAACTCAATCGTTGCCCAGGTCAGTGAGACCATTGCACGCACTTCCATGTAACAAAACCAGGGAGTATTCGCCAATCTGTACCAAGCTGTGTACATAAAGTACCAGTAAACATTCTTGGCACAGCTGAGTGCACTCACCGTGCCCAGAACCACAGCCGCTGTTTTCTCGGTGCAATATTCATGCTTCAGCTTTTGGCAACATATGGCAACAAATCGGTCAAATGTGAAGGAGACGGTAAACCACACGGAACAGTCGGTCACTGCGTAAAGCAAGACGGCATGGATATTGCACATGCTGATGTATCTCACAATTTTTAATTGATGAGCAATCGGAATCTGTCTCAATATCACGTCAAAGATAATGACCAGTAGATCCGCCGCTGCCATGGCCACCAGGTAGCGGGTCACACAGCTGGAGAGACCACACTTTCCTCGACACAGGACCACAATTGTCACCAGGTTCACTGTGATGAAAAACGAATAATCATATTTCAAGTGCAAGGTGACTGCAGCCTCCCATTATGTGGTTTACATCAGTTAAACGCTGTGAACAAACACACTCTACTCCGATGAAGGTCATCAGCAATTTCACCATTGCATCTGTGTGATTCCGAAAGCAAAGAAGAATGTTATACGTCTCAACGAATAAGGGTTAGTAATACGATATGGGTAATGTACTGCGCATTATAAACATCCATAGCAACAACGCGGTCCGTTTATGTTGTGTGAATGCGTGTAGATCACCCAAAACACGTGGTTCACTATCAGACAGGAACAGAAAATTACATTGGCGTGAATCAGGTTGGCGTTTCCCATGCAGTTGGTAAGTATCGATTAACTTCCATTTTGCAGTTCACTCAGATGATGCCTATATTTGACATATCTAAAGGAAATGTGTGATTTCTCGTATCTTTGGGCTTGGAGCAGAGCTGCAATCGAGGAAGGGGTAGTGTGATATCAAATCAGTATACATTTGTCAAGTCACACATAGATCATATGGAAATGGAACAAAGCCCGTTCTCCTAGCATTGCGAAGAGCATCCCACAGAACCACAGTGCGGTGGAATTATCTTTTTAAATGAGGTTTTGTACATCACTCAATCGAACTAAACGGCAAACATGAAATTACATCTAGAACGCAGATTTTAATTCCACAGTAACCACAGAGAAGGTCAGTCGATGCAAAGAGGAGACTGGGGCGATTTAAACAGAAACGTGATTAGGTTCGAGATGGTTAATTATTCCCATTGAGTCTACAGTTATACACGCTCTCCGCTATTCAGCCGATCCTGCTGTGATAATGCAAGCCAGGAAATCACCCAGTGAAAGGCCACTGAATTGAAACATTGGCCGGTACATCTGCTGCCCCACTTACTGATGGGTTTGCTTTAACATTTAATATTTCCACTATCCAACATTTTAGCTGGAACTGGACCATGGGACATAATGGACGCAATAAATCGTGACTGCTCGATGTTTACCAGTACAAAAACCGAGAAGTTGCCGATCTCACTTCGTTTAATCCTGTAAAATGCGATGTTCAAAGTGACACAGCAAGAATGTCTCGCTTTAATAATCCCTCGGCAGAATGCATTCGCAGAATTTGAAATTAAAAGAGGGAGTTTCGTGAGACATAAGCCAGATTCTCAATTATGCACTGCGTCAAAGACAGCTCTCCTCACTTACCCGGAACACCGAGAATAGCCAGGATCGGGTAGTATATCTTTTCCATCTCATATATGACTCTAACAATCTGTATTACGGCCATCTCCTTGTCACCGCGTATCCTCCAATGGCATCTAGGTTCAGTCCTTATTTGATTATGGAATGGCTCATTGGAAAGTTTCCCTTATTTGAAGGAAAGCGATTATTCCTGCGGGGCAGTTGTGTGTCATTAGTTACATGTTGTTCACAGTCCCTGAGGAAACCTATTTTTCACAGAGTTGCATAATATTGTGAAGGAGGTACCACGTGCCTATTCAAGTCATGCTCCATAAAGCTGAACATTTGTTCGGAGAAAATAAATATTCACCCACAAGTATTCACCCGTCATCGCTATTTCTGCAAACCGTTCTTCTGACAACCTCAGCCGATTGGACTTTACCTGCCAAAGTTAAATCAAATCCTAAATATCTACATGGAACGTTGCGTTACGAACCCTCTGTTCTCTTTTTGTATGTTTGCTTTCGCCACCTATATTTGTACATGACATCTCCCACATTAATGGCAAGAGGCACATTCAAGAATGCGTTCGTTGTGATTTTTAAGGTCAGAGACGTCCACAGCTCCATCATTAGCAGTTCTTTAAATGCCAGTTCGCTTATATACCTTGCCTCCACATTGGCTACTCCTACACCGAGATTAATATACTTGTTCTGACTATATTGTTAAAGTTAAACGTGATCTCCATGCGTATTTTGAAATAATTGTTAACACTGACTGACTCACGAGATTATTCCTTTAAGTCCCAGCCAGTAGTGGCTAACATACATACAGTCGCAAAGTGATACCGCGTGGAAACAGTCCCTTCGGCCCAACTGGCCAACACCGGCCAACATGTCTCCGCTACACTAGTCACACCTGCCGGCGTTTGGCCCATATCAATCTAAATCTGTCCTGTCCATGTACCCTTCTCAATGTCTGTTGAACTTTTGAAAAGTCCTTGCCTCAACTACCTCCTCTAGCAGCTTGTTCGATACAACCAGCTTTTGTGTGAAAAGGTACCCCTTAGATTTCTATTAAACCGTTTCTCCTTCACCTAAAACCTAGGTACTCTGATCCTTCATTCGCCGACTCTGGGCAAGGGACTTTGTTCATCTACCCTATCTATTCCTGTCATGATTTTATACACCTGAATAAGAATATCCCTCATCCTACTTAATCTCCCTGTAACCCACACCATCTAGTCCCGGCAACATACTAGTAAATCGTCTTATACCCTTTCTCGCTTGTCAACGCTTTCATATAACATGGTGCCCAGATATGAACAAATACTCGACATGCTGCCTCACTCACGACTTATACGGCTGCAACATGACCTCTCAACTTCTATACTCAATTCTCTAACTGATGAAGGCCAATGTGCCGAAAGGCTTTTCGACCACCCTATCTACCTGCGATTGTACGTTCGGGAACCATGCATCTGGACTGCTGCATCCCTCGGCTCCACAACACTCCCCAGAGCACTACCATTCACCGTGTATGCCCTGCCCATGTTAGACTTCCCAAAATGCAATACTTCACATTTATTTGTATTAAATTCCCATCAACCAGTCCTCAGCCCAACTGACCAATCAAGACTTTGATCAAGGTCAAGACAGCTTGCTTTACCTTGCAGTTAACATTATTCGCTTATCATGTATGTATGCATTGTATGCATTTCACAACCATTCTCACTATCTGTAAAACTACTCTCATTTGGATCAACAGCAAACTTGCTATTCTTGCCATGTATGTACTTATCCAAATCATCGAAAGATGTCAAACAGTAAATGGCCCAGCGACGAACCCTGACGCACACCACTAATCACAGATCTCCTGTCATAGAGGCAACATTCCACCATTACCCTCTGCTTCCTTCCATGAAGCCAATTAGCTGCCCGTAAGATGTGACACGTTTAATTTCGACCTGAATCGGTGTCGCCATGGGCTGTCCGTAGGGACGAGTTCTCGTTCCAAATCGCCATCAGGGAAATACCAATGAAATGTGATTGGTTTCAAATCGAAAGATTCATAATTCAATCGAAAGGTCGTTCCCGTGCATGCAAACATAATATATTACCGCCTGATTTTCTCTTCCGTTTGTGAACAATCCAGTAGATGAAAAGATTTCGCGTCAAATGCCAAATACACCAGTTTGTGTTCTCGTGATTGGCTTAAACAGAGGGGTGGGAGATTGCAATATTCACGTGGGCTGCCCTGTTTGGGCGAATGCAGTCAACCTGGAGTGCACAATCAAATAAGATCAAATAGAACAAGTTGTCCTACAACCTCAGGCTGTGCACGCCATACGCAAGAAGAAGAAGGAGAAGCTCATATAGAATTGGTTTAAGCTAATTTCTGCCCTTATTTGTCTTGTGTGGTGAACAATCCTTCCAGACGCAAAGAGCAGGAGATCAGATTGGTGCAGTCAACCGATTTAATCAGTTGGACACTAATTTCCTTTTATTCTCCTACATTCCACCAACTGAATTGGATTCTAGAATATTACTGCCGATGATAAGCAACGTCCTAGGAATTATTATATTTTAAATCATGGCTTCTGTTCAACTGCGCCCTTCACTCAAATCTAAATAATAGTCACATCATGAGTTCACAGCCCCGACCCCTATATGTCCCGTCATTGAGCAAGGACCCACGGACAACATTTGTTTCAAGGTGCCCCGCATTCCCATTAGTTCATCCAGGTGCTACCTCTCATCGACGCATTTTAAACAGTCAAATCAGCCGAACAACACCCAAGTCTTTCAAGTGTGGGAGAAACTGTGGGAACATTGGTGGAATATACGAGGTTTCAGGGAGAACCCTCAAACTTGGTGGAATTCTCTGCCTCAGAAGGCAGTGGGGAAGTCTGTGTTGTGAGTGGATTTTTTTTTCTCTTCCCTTTGTGGTGACATTTATGCCCAGGGTTTGGCTGGTGCTTTGGTCCTGACATTTGATATGAATTTTAAAGTGGATGACTTTATCGAGGCTCCTAGTCGGGAGTTGTTTGACAAATGTACGAAGGAGCAATTGTTAGTGCTGGCAGAGAGCTATAAGGTGTCTGTTGATAAGCATTCGAGGAAAAAGGCTATAAAGTTGGTGTTGTGGTCTTAGTTGATGAGGAGTGGGGTATTGCCTACTGAGGCAGACAGTCCTCTAGCTTCTACACAGCCTGGTCAGGAAATGGGGAACCTCATTCCATTGAAGGAGTTAGCCTTAAGAGAGAACGAGCTTGAAATGAAAAAAAGGAGAGGGCCTTCACGCTTGAAATGAAAAATGAGGAGAGGGCCTTCGCGCTTGAAATGAAACACCTCGAGATACGGGCGAAGGAATTGAATGCCCCCCGAGTTCCTTCTGGGGAAAGGGAGTTTGATTTGAGCAAGAACATCCGCCTGGTTCCCCCGTTTAATTAGAAGGATGTGGACAAGTATTTTGCAGTGTTTGAATGGGTGGCTACGTCCTTGAAGTGGCCTAGGGACATGTGGGCCTTGCTATTGCAGTGTGTCCTTGTGGGTAAAGCATGGGAGACCTACTCGTCTTTATCTCTTGACAACAGTCTGGACTATGAGCGTATTAAGTCGACGGTATTAAGGGCTTATGAATTTGTTCCAGAGGCGTACCGGCAGAAGTTCCGGCACTTTCGGAAGTTCGAAAATCAGACTTATGTGGAGTTTGCTTGGGAGAAGGAGGCACTTTTTGACAAGTGGTGCGCTTCTCTTGGAGTGAAGTATTTTAAGCTGCTGCGGGTCTTGATGATTATGGAAGACTTTAAGAACTGTCTCCCTGAGAGGGTTGCTGCTTACCTTAGCAGAAGGTGACGGAAGTGTCTAAGGCCGCGGTGTTAGCAAATGAGTATGTATTGACACATAAAATTGAGTTTGTTGGGCGATCCTATAGTTTTGGTGCACGGCGATTTAATCGTGGTGGTGTCGCCGGTGGCAGTGTCAAAGCTATTTCTGTGCCTGCAAGTGTCAGCACAGTGACACAGGGGGAGGTCCGAGCTGATAAGGTTGATTGAGATCTCAGGACTAAGGAAGGTTATCTGTGCTACTATTGTAAAGAGAGCGGGCACATCGTAAGGTCGTGTCCCGTCCTGCACAAGAAAAATGCAAAGCCTGTGGTTTTGGTTGGTACACAAAAAGCACCTATGAGTGTAGTAATTATTCTGTGTTCATCACGAAAAGGTTTGTTTCTCTAGAGGATGGGGGTCATAGAGTTCAAGTATCCATCTTGCGTGATACTGGTGCTACTCAGTCCTTTATAATGGATAGTGTACTGCCGTTTTCTGGGGAGTCATCGGTTGGGTCCGGTGTCTCTGTGGTAGGATTCGGTTTGGAGGACATGCCAGTGCCTTTGCATACCGTGAACCTCGAGTCCGAGTTGGTTTCAGGCCGGGTAACTGTTGGGTTACGGCCGTGTTTTCCTGTTGCGGGAGTTTCCATGATTTAGGGAAATGACTTGGCAGGAGGTAGGGTTGGCATGATGGACCTCTGGGTGGACATTTGGGGGTCAATAAGACGTATGCCCGTATCTTATGGATTTTTTTTGGCCAGGGTTGAAAAAGGACGTGAAGCAGCACTGTAGGTGTTCTCACATTTGCCAGGTGGCAGGAAAGCCGAACCAATCAATTGTTCCTGCGCCTTTATATCCGATCCCCGTGGTCGGGGAGCCGTTTGAACGGATTCCAGTTGATTGTGTGGTTCCTCTACCTAGGACAAGGGTGGACAACAATTTTTATTGACAATTATGTGTGCATCTACCCGCTTTCCGGACGTGGTCCCTTTGCGTAACATTACTGCCCATGACTATGTGAAGTCTGTCACTAAGTTGGTTTCGTTGTTCGGTTTCCCAAGGTGGTGCAGAGTGACCAAGGTTCCAACTTCATGTCAACGGTTTTTGGTCAGGTAATGAAGTTGTTGGATATTGAGCATTGTCACTCCAGTGCGTATCATCCTGAGAGCCAGGGAGCACTCGATCTCTTTCACCAGACTTTGAAATCTATGTTGAGGACTTACTGCCTGGAGTTTGAAAAAGACTGGGATGAGTGGGTTCATCTAGTTATGTTTGCGGTGCGTGAGGTCGTGCAGAGTCTTTAGGGTTCGGTCCTGCTGACCTGGTGTTCGCGCATACGGTTCGTGGTCCGTTGAGGTTCCTGAAGGAGAAATGTTTGCAGGAGAATTCAAAACGTAGTATTTTAGACCACGTCTGTACTTTTAGGTCTAGACTACAGAGGGCATGCGAACTGGCAATGGATAATCTTGCTACTGCAAAGTCTAGGATGAAGGGCTTGTTCGACAGGAACGCTTCAAGTATGATTTTTTCTCCAGGTGACAAGGTCTTGGTGTTGTTGCCTATTCCTGGTTCCAGTCTGCAGGCTCGGTATAGTGGTTCCTATCAGGTGGTTAAGAAGGTTGGTGCAAGGGATTACGTTATTGGTACCCCTGAACGGAGGCGTAAGACTCAGCTCTGTCATGTCAACATGCTGAAGCAGTACCATGAGCAGGAGCATGTACGGGTTGATGGGGAGGTGCTGTGTCCTTCGGTTTTGTCTAAGCCAGTTTTGGCTGTAGCAGTGCTGCCCCCTGACACGGGTGGTGATGTGGGTGAGGCACAGTTGTCTGTGGCAGTGACGCAGGGAAAGTTGTGTAACTCTGAAGCGTTGGAGTCGCTTCCCTTGCAGTTGTCTAATTTGTCTGAAAGTCAGCGGGATGATCTGCTTCCTTTGTTGGGGTCAAATGGGTCACTGTTCTCGGATGTGCCTTCTCAGACGTCTGTGCTGCAGCATGACATTGACGTGGCCGATGCTGCGCCAATTAAACAGCGTCCGTATCGGGTCAATCCTGACAAGCGTCAGCGCCTAAGAGGCCTGGTTGACTATATGCTGAAGCATGCAATTGCTGAACCTAGTTGTAGTCCGTGGAGTTCTCCGTGTCTACTGGCTGCGAAGGCTACTGGGGAGGACAGGTTTTTGCACGGACTTTCGTAAGGTGAATGCTGTAACTAAGCCGGATTGCTATCCTCTTCGGGGGTTACACAAAAAGTTGGAGAAACTCAGCGGGTGCAGCAGCATCTAAGGAGCGAAGGAGATCGGACCACGGATGGAGGATCGAGTGGATCATGTGTGAAGTGCATCTTTTGTGTCTGGATTGGACTTGCTAGAAGGATATTGGCAAGTTCCTTTGTTACTGAATAGTTTCTTCCGAAGCTTATTCAGTATCTTTGGATGGGGGTGTTAGGTTCTTCCCCATCCCCCCTCCGGTATTTTGTTGCAGGGTTATGTCTATTTAGGCAGGATTATAGTCTCCAGTTCGACGGCCCATTGCAAAGCTGGCTGGAGCACTGTTATATTTATTTGTTAGCCGATTCTGGTCCCTGACCGTGTTGTTTGAATCGGGTTCGGGTTTTGGCTTAGTATAACAAAATTAAATACTGTTTTTTTATCTTAAACTTGACCCTGGTTTTGATTTGCTACGCGACTCTGAGGAACCTGCCTTCGGGAGTCGTAACAACACGACATTAAAATGGGTGGTATTTTGGATGGCGAAGATGGTTGACAAAATTGCAACCGGATCATGAAAAATCTTCCTGGACTTGGAAAATCAAGAACCAGAAGACATATCTGAAGGTGAGAGTGGTAAAATGTAATAGGAACCCAACAGCTGGTTTCTTTGCATAGAGCGTGGTGGGTATATGGGAAGAGCTGCCATGGGAAGTAGCTGCCGCATGTTTCAAACGAAGGTAGGTGTGGCTCGCGTATACGCGGCGTTCTGGTTGGCATGGACAAGGTGGGCAAAAGTGCTATGTTCCGTGTGGTATGGCTGTAAATCTATGTCACTCTGTCAGGTGACGTTTCTATTCGGTTTGCTGTTTCAGACTAGTCGCAGAGGGTGAGAGAAAGCACGATAAATGATGAAGACAGGACAAATGTTGGCAAGTTATAGGCGGATATAGGTGAGGGATTTGATTGGCGGATGAATGGACACAATCTCGAATTGAAAAAGGAGACAAACGTGTATTGGGACAGTGGTGTGCCTGGAAATCTAGAGTATGCGATATAGGTGGACGATGATGGGGGAATGGCGAAAGAGGGGACGGGAGAAACGGGTGAGGTTCAGGGAGGGGGTCCCAGGGAGATATCATCTAAAATTGTAGATTTCAAAGTTCATACCGCTGTCCTGTGATCTACCCAAGCGGATTCTGAGGTACTGTTCCTCCAGCTTGCGTGTAAACTTATACTGGCAATGATGAACCCCCAGGACAGAAAGGTCTGTATGTGAAAGGTAACGGGAGTCAAAATGGTGAGCAACCGAGAGTTCGAGCAGGCCTCGGCTGTCAGAGCATCACAACGATGCGATGCAACTCTTAGTCCCCCCCCCCCCCCCCCCCCCGTCCCCCCAGACCTATGTTGGACACATGGAGCAGCAGTAACGTATTCTGGAAGAGCTCCAAAATTGTGCGATTTGATGCAGAACACAGGGGCCGATGCCCGTTGGCACAAAAGTCTTTATCTGTCCAGAGTAGCAGACGTTCTCTTTGATAACCTTTTGTCATAATCTCCCAACTCGAGATTTGTGTACTGAAAAGAGAAGTGCTGGAGATAGTTTAATCCCCCAACTGTTTACTCTAGACCTGCTGCACGACCCTTTGTGTCGCACATTGTGTGGAGCACATTGTGTCGCTTTTTTTTAAACCAGCATCTGTAGTTCCTTGCAGTTCCAGTTTTCTACTGTTAAGACCAAAAACAGCAGGTGGTTCAACACAGTTTCAACGTGTGCGATTTTTGATATTTCAGCTGACGAAATATCAAAGAGCAAAGGCGAGGACTGAATTTGCTCTTATAAAATTGCGTGTGTGTGTGTATGTTTGTGTGTGTGTGTGTGTGTGTGTGTGTGTGTGTGTGTGTGTGTGTGTGTGTGTGTGTGTGTGTGTGTGTGTGTGTGTGTATATGTTTGTGTGTTTGGGTGTGTGTGTGTGTGTGTGTGTTTGCATGTGTGTTTATGTGTGTGTGTGTGTGTGTGTGTGTGTGTGTGGGTGGGTGTGTGTAATTATAGGTGTGTGTGGGTGGGTGGGTGTAATTATAGGTGTGTGTGTGTGCGTGTCAGAGAGAGAGAGAGAGAGAGAGAGAGAACGATGGATTTCGGATATGTGTGTAATTGTAGGTGTGTATGTGTGTCTATGTCATTGAGTATGTGAAAAGGGCCACTTACCAGACAGCCTCATGTCGTGAGTCGGCCCATCTGTTCCGAACGGTGGATATTAACCATTCCGTGGTAAGAGCGGTGCATGTACAGTACATTCTTTCAGGATATCGTACAGAGGTTCACCTGTTTCTGGCCGTGATTCCATGCATGAGAAGTAAAACGCAAGGTGGGCAGTCATTTAAAATTTGAATTTAATTTTTTTCAGAGTCTGAGCCAGCTGACCACGCATGCGACCGCGACTCCACAGCGTGCGGTTGGATGGGAACTGATTGCAAAACACGTTGTCTGCCACCTCTCAAAACATGGTGGGACGTGCCCCCCTCTGCCTCCACCCCCGGGACTTCCGCCCATGAATAGAGTAGGACTGTCTCTTCCTCGTATACACACCCATATCTATATTACTAAAAGTCTGATTTTGATCGCTTTTGGCTCGATGTGGTGTGATTTCGAAAGAGCGCCGCCGCCTATGGCCGTCATTTTTGGCCACCTAGCTTAGAGCCCCCCTCCCCCTTCCTGGACCGGAGGATTTTTTTCTATCGATGAAAAATAAGAGATAATAATGTTTTTAATTGTTTTGCCATTCTCTCTGTTGTCCCTGCTCGTGGGAGGGACTATAAAACTCGGAAGTCGTGTGCCTCACGCAGTCTCTGCAAGATGGAGGAAGCCAGAGGGTCTCATCTCTCTGACTAACACTAAACACATGTCTACTCAACTGTGGGTGCCCTTAATGTGGTTTGAAAATGAAAATATGGTTGTTGAAGTAAAAATGCACTGCAAAAGGCTGTTTGGGTGGGGTTTTGGGTTGAAGTGGAAATGGACTGCAAATGGCTCTTTGGGTGGGGTTTTGGGTTGAAGTAGAAATACACTGCAAATGGCTGTTTGGATGGTGTTTTGGGTTGAAGTAGAAATGCACGGCAAATGGCTGTTTGGGTGGGATTTTGGGTTGAAGTGGAAATGCACTGCAACTGGCTGTTTGGGGGAGTTGGGTTGAAACGGAAATGCACTGCAAATGGCTGTCTGGGGTGGTTTGAGTTGAAGTGGAAATGCACTGCAAATGGCTGTTTTGAGGGGGGTTGGGTTGAAGTGGAAATGCACGGCAAATGGCTGTTTGGCTAAACTTGACAACTTCCTATCTGCACTACATTGATTTTAGATAAAACGCTACCACTTACCGTTGTGATTTCTGGCCATCTTTCTCAGTCCCCCTCCGCTGATCAGGTGCAGAGGATTATTCCCATCAATGAATAATAAAAGTGCTATTAATGTTTTAAAAATGTTGGGAACCTCTCCTGGGAATCACGCCATGAAGGGCACACCTTTTCCGGTGGGAGGGGGAGGGATTATAAAACCCGGAAGGCTCAGTCTCTGCATGATGGGGGAGGGAAAGGTCACGACTCTGTCTGAGCTGTAAATCAACTGAACACACTGAATGTCAACCAAACTGTGAGTGTGGTGTTTTGAGTGGTTTTATGGTGGTTTTCCCCTGCTTGAAATGGTATGAAAGTGTATTTCAATGTGGTGGCCTTGCACCCTCCCTGAAATGGTATGGAACTGCACTTGAATTTGGTGGCCTTGCACCCTGCTTGGAGTGGTATGAAACTGCACTTGAATTTTGTGGCCTTGCACTCTGCTCGAAGAGGTAAGAAACTGCACTTGAATTCGGTGGCCTTGCAACCTGCTTGAAACAGTAGGAAAATGGATTTGAATTTGGTGGCCTTCCACTCTGCTTGAAATGGAATTTCAAGGAATAGCCGTGAATCACCTACCAGGCCACCACCCGTGAGTGAGCTGCCAGCACATCATGCGTGAGGGACTGAGCTGCATGATGAATCCATTGCAGCTCAGTCCCAATGAAGCTGGGACTTCAGCTTCATTGGGACTAAGCTCCCAAGAATCCATTTGGCCCACAATATCCATACAAGCCCTCTGGAGACCAGTAGTCCCTGCAGCCAACAACATCCATATCAGCGCTCCAGAAAAGCACGATCCCCCCCCCCCCCACCCCCACTGGCCATGAATATTGGAATTGTCGGAGAGGTGGAATATTCCTCGGGGTCCAGCCATCCGGTGTGAACATAGGACCCAACGGGTCCCATTTAGTGTAGTATCTATATTACTAAAAGTCTGATCTTGACCGCTTTTTGCCCGCTGTGCTGCGATTCCGAGAGAACGCCGCCACCTACGGCCGTCATTTTTGGCCACCATGCTCAGAGACAGAATTGTATTGTATTGGTTGTAAAGTGTTTGCAACTTTGTTTCTCTTGGGTTTAAAAAAAATGTTTACACAAACTGTATTATATTCGTTGTAAAGTGTTTCCAAATTTGTTTCTCTTGGGTTTAAAACAAATGTTTACACAAATTGTATTATATTGGTTGTAAAGTGTTTGCAAATTTGTTTCTCTATGGTTTTAGAAAAAATGTTTACACAAATTGTGGCATTAGCTGACTTTGAAGAGGGGTTGGTGCGAGAACCTGTGTTGCAAGAGATGCCTGAAGAGGAACTTCTGGAAGTAGTATCGAAGTTTGCCCAACCAGCACAGTCAGGGCAACCTCTTCAGCCCAGGCTAGCGAGCAGTATGAATTATCTAACTACACTCCAGCTGCAGGAACAGGTGATCACGGAGACTACCAACAAATACAAAGCTCCGGAAAATTGTGTGTCTCTCAATGTCCCTACCGTCAACACACCCATCTGGGGAAACATCAGTCCTGTGATGAGCGCCCAGGAATTAAAAATACAAAGAATCCTAAAATTTTTGACCTCAAGCATTACTGTATTTGCCAAGTCCATTGACGGCACGGACATGACGCAAGAGCAGCAGGATGCATTAGCGTTGCTATGCAATAATTAGTATGAGATAGACTGCGTTCATAAGCGCTCTATCCGTCCAACACTAAACCCTAAATTTGCGGGTTTGTGCAAAGCCAATGTACGCCGCCACTGAGACAATTGTTCGGTGATGACCTGTCAAAACAGATAAAATACCTGGACGAGGAAGCAAAAGCGGTCGGGTTGATGAAACTACCATCCTCAAGCAGACAACCGGCGTATCATAGACAGCACCCTTATGCAACATCAAACAGGCCTCGGGTTCAACAATGCCTAGGGCCTAGGTCGCGCCCTATCAACAAAAGCCATTTTTAGGACAGGGCGCACGGCGACCAGCCTGGAAGATGCGCCAACCCCACATCCCAGCAACACAACGAACCAAGAAAGGCCAGAACATCGAGCTCCACCGGTAACCATGGAGGTGAGGGGGTCTGGTTCTCTTGGGAGTGCTGCATGTATAACCTCACAAGTAGTAGGGAGATTGCGTACATTCTGGGTTGCATGGAGTACTGTAATTTCTGACACGTTTATATTACAAAGTATTCAGGGTTATAACATTGAATTCATAAACGGACACCTTCCCCCAGCTCAGCATGTACCTAAGCGGAAATGTGCACTTTCTGACAAAGAAAAAGTGGAAGGACATGCAGAACTATTATGGTTATACACCAAGGGGGTTATAGAAAAAACGACACATGAACTTATTGAGTTTGTATCTAACATCTTTACCAAAACCAAAAAAGATTGTCGTTGTCGTATCATAATTGATTTAACCCACTTGAATACCTTTGTACAATATACCCATTTCAAGATGGAAACTTTTGAAACGGCTAAGCAATTGATTTCCAGAGGGTACTTCATGGCCTGCATTGATCTCATAGATGCATATTATTCAGTACCTATACGGGAACATCACCGTAAATATTTAAATTTGTCTGGATGGGGCAACTATGGCAATACACAGCCACACCTAATGGGCTTACATCAGACCCTAGGTTATTTACCAAAATACTAAAACCAGTATTGGCTTCTCTAAGAAGACAAAACCACAAAGTCATGGCATTTCTAGATGACATTTTAATTGTGGGAAAAACTTTGAAATTAGCTAAATTAGCAGTAACAGCTACCAAATGATTTTTCGAAAAACTAGGGTTTGTCATCGATCCAGACAAATCTAAGTTCAACCCCTCTGTGATTATGGACTACCTGGGATTCACGATTAACACCAATCAGATGATTATCACTATCCCAGGGAACAAAGCAACAGACATAATAGTGGCATGTCACAGCTGTGCTTGTGCCAGGAAACCGACTATTATACATGTTGCTAAGGTGATTGGAAAACTTGTAGCTACATTTCCAGCTGCACAATTTGGCCTGTTACACTATCAAAAGTTGCAAAGAGCAAAAAATTCAGCATTAAAAGCAATTTGACAGACCTGTGCAGCTGCCAAACAAGGCAACAATTGAGCTACCATGGTGGATTAGCACTATTCGTGATTGTTATAATCCCATCATTATATAAAACCCATCAGTCGTGTTACAAACCTATGCCAGCGCCCAGGGCTGGGGAGCTACCGACACCACTTCTAGTTGTGGCGGCAGATGGGATTTGCACGAGTCTACTCTTCTTCAATCACTAGGTATAATCTATTTGAAAATGCTGGGAGCATTTCACAGGCTGCGGGCTTCCTGACCAAATCTGCATCGTACGCATGTCCGTCTTCAAATAGATAATACCACAATGGTGGTGTATTTAAACCATATGGGTGGTATCAATTCAATAACTTGTGATGAATTGGCAAACTCAATTTGTCTCTGGTGTATTGAAATGAATATTTGGATATTAGCTACATACCTTCCAGGTAAGCTCAATGCAGAGGCGGACATCAGGTCACAAGTATTTAATGACAACATCGAGTGGATGTTGAACCCCCAAATATTTGCTAAAATTATAGCCAAATATGGAACACCAGATATCGACCTTTTTGCGTCCAGGTTGAACCATCAGATACCAACATATGTCTCTTGGGAACCAGATCCGGGGGCAGTGTCGATTGACGCGTTCTCGCTACATTGGGGGACATTGTTCTTCTATGCATTTCCCCCATTCTGCCTCGTCAGTCGGGTATTGCAGAAAATTCAACTAGATTCTGCATCAGGAATACTGATAATACCCGACTGGCCCACACAACCATGGTACCCGGTGCTCCTCAACATCATGAAAGAACCATGGCTACACGTTACTAAATGCCTGAATTTGGTGACCAATCACACAACAGGGGACAGTCATCCGTGCCATGGTCATCTGAACCTGTTGGCCTGCAGGTTCAGAAGAGGCCATTACTGGAATTCGGGCTGTTAACAAGAACGATGGACATCATCACAGCATCGTGCAGAGAGTCCACAAGAAGTACCTCACCCGCATAAGGAAATGGGAGGCCTTCTGTAGTCGGACCAAGACCACCTACAACTCTGCTACGATCACCAATGTGCTGGAATTTCTCGCGGGCCTGCATATTGATGCGGGCCTCAGTTACAGTGCCGTAAACAGTGCCAGTAGTGCACTGTCATGCTATCTCAACATTGGAGTGGGATCTCACCAGCTGGTATCTAAACGCATGAGGGGTATATTCAATTCCAACCCTCCCCGACCACGATATAATATTACCTGGGATATTGGGGTTCTGTTACCCCTACTCAGGAACTGGTCGCCTAAGTTAGATCTACCTCTGGACAAACTCACCTTCAAAGTGGTGATGTTAATGGCACTGACCACAGCACAACGGGTCCAGACCCTACATAAACTAAAACTGGACAGAATGGTCTCGACCCACAATAAAGTGACTTTCTTTATAGATGAGGTACTTAAACAACACAGGCCTGGAACTACAGGTCTGAAATTGGAATTCATAGCATACCCCGTTGATGTACGACTCTGCATGGCCACCTATCTCCGACATTATATCAATATCACACACATCAGGAAAATGGAGACGGGACTGTTTATCAGCAACAAAAACCCACATCACTGGGTGACGGTGCAGCCTATCTCCAGGTGGCTAAGGGTGGTATTGGGTGCAGCAGGTGTAGACACTAACATTTTAAAATCTCATTCTACCAGGGCTGAATCCACATCCGCGGCGAGGACCATGGAGGTACCCATGGATCATGTCCTCGCAACAGCGAGCTGGGCCAGTGAAAGTACATTTCAGCGTTTTTATAACAAACCTGTGGCCGCTCCCGCAACGTTTGCGGATTACGTTTTAAGTGCTGTTCCCTAAACGTTTTCCCCCGAATTCAGGGTTTTTTATTTGTATTTATAAAAACGTTATTATTTTCAGCTTGTTCAAGTCTAAAATACGTGAACATACTTCCTACATCAGTAATTACGGCAGTGTGTGAGCATGGACGTGGTCCAGGGCATGGAATCATGAAATCTTCACGAAGTCACTCACGTGACTCTGAAGTAAAATAGTAAGATTAAACAAGAACTTACCAGTTTGAAGTTTGAACCTTATTTTATGAGGATTTAGGATGAGGGATTTCGTGCCCACTGCTCCCAACCCTCTATCATAAGGTCAACTGGTATATTAGTGTCTCTTAATCTTACTATCTTCAGTCATTGTTGTTATCTGTGATTCCACACCACTGCTTTGAAGAATGCCGCGCATGCGTGATGGCGGGGTCTTCACGAAATCCCTTATCGTAACTACTCATAAAATAAGGATCAAACTTAAAACTGGTAAGTTCTCGATTAATCTTACTATGTTGCCTCATCAGCAGCAGCAGTCTGTACAGCAGGCTTTAAAGATTCGTATTTTACTTCGGAGTCACGTGAGTGACTACGTGAAGAAGCCCGCCTGGCGCTGGATCGGCATTACGTCGACGCTATCGGCAGAGGAAGAGCTGCAAAGCGCAGCTCCAACACAGAGGTAAGGAAACGGCGCGCAGGTAAGTAAAATTATTTTACTTCCAGGGCGTTTTCTAAAAACTCCGTAGGCTGGTAGGTAAACCAGGAGGAGTTAAAATAAAAATAAAAATGTTTTAAAAAATCGCGGGTAAAACGTGCGTCCCGGGGTGTAGAAAGTCGGGACAGCAGATTATTGCGGAGCGGGTTCCGATACCGGTGGCCGTTGAAATACCCGTTAGTGAGCCTTTGGTTTCTCCACAAACAAAAACTTTGAAAACCCAGTGCCTAAAATGTAAAAGGAAAAGCTTGAAAGGCCTGAGGTTTCTGAAAGATCCTGAAAGAAAAGCCTTTGGCTAGTATGGATCTAATGGAGAAAATACTCCAAACAATATCAACCAAGGGTCTAAGTACCCAGAATATTCCCAGGCAGTCCCTGAGGGGGTTCCATATCATGAATATGGTGCCAGTTGAAATGGGAATTGAAACTCCAGTGCCTGGGATTGGGCTGGAGGAAGTCTCCTTGAACAAGTTTCAGGAGTACCAGGGCGGTATGAGACTGACCCTAAAAGTGGTGTTTGTGGTCAGAAGTACCCACCACAATACAAATCCAGGTGTGTCTGATGGGGCACAAAGTTTACTATACCTGGAGGAGGCGGTGAGGCCATGGAAGGAAAACCTGGCGGCCAATGTTAATTATATGGTCTCTCACCTGCCTCAAAAAAGCTGTTATGGTTGAGACAGCAGATTTAGATTCAAACACCTATCTATTTGTGGTCAGAAGTACCCACCACAATACAAATCCAGGTGTGTCTGATGGGGCACAAAGTTTACTATACCTGGAGGAGGCGGTGAGGCCATGGAAGGAAAACCTGGCGGCCAATGTTAATTATATGGTCTCTCACCTGCCTCAAAAAAGCTGTTATGGTTGAGACAGCAGATTTAGATTCAAACACCTATCTATTTGTGGTCAGAAGTACCCACCACAATACAAATCCAGGTGTGTCTGATGGGGCACAACGTTACTATACCTGGAGGAGGCGGTGAGGCCATGGAAGGAAACCTGGCGGACAATGTTAATTATATGGTCTCTCACCTGCCTCAAAAAAGCTGTATGATTGAGACAGCACATTGGATTAAAACACCTATTGATTGTACCTCAAAGAAGGTACCTATGGTGAATCCGGCTTTTTGGGCGCCAATGTCAGTAATAATGCGGGCGCAGGAATTACGATTCAAAGAATCCTCAAGCTAATTTTGGCATCACTGTCTTTTGGAAGACAAGCTGGAAGGTTGTGGAATAACCAAAGTTCAGAATAAACATATGTTGGGCTTATTCTGCAACTCATTTTGAGATAAATTATATAAAATGGAAGATTGCCATTCGGCCTCTTTACATCCAAGATTTTCAGGGTTGTGCAGGGCAAGCAATGTTCAAGCTCTTGGTTATTTGTTAAGAGGCAAAAACTGTTGGCCTTGTGAAACCCTTCAGTTTGGCCAGAAAGGCTGATCATATGAGAAGGGGATGTGATTTTGGAGCTGGAACGAGCCGAGGCAGGAGTATGATAAGGAAGAATTACCAGCCAGCACAGCCGAATGTACACCCATTTATTGGGAAAGGAGATCATTTCCTCCAGTTGGAGAGGTACAAAAACTTTATCCTATTCAAGAAGGATGTTTAGATGAACCTCAGATTGGTGGTAGACTCCGAATGTTTATAATGAAAGGGAGGTATGAATCCATTGGGACACAATAAGCCTAATCATTCTTTGATGTTTCAGTTTTGAAAGAATTAAAATTGAAAACAAAGAGGTTAAGAATTTGTGTGAGAAAGGAGTTATTGAGAAAACAGGATCCACAACAATTGTATCAAATATTTTCCCTAGACCGAAGAAAGATGGGGGTTGTAGAATCATTTTAGATTTCACACAATTGAATACATTTGTCCAGTATAAACATTTTTAAAATTGACACATTCAACACTGCAATGCAGCTGGTATCAACGGGTTGTTATATGGCTACAATAGATTGAAGGGTGCATATTTTCGGTCCCAATTCACTATAGTTCGCAGGAAATTAAAGTTTATGGTTGGGACAGCTGTGGCAATACAAAGCTTTGCCTAATGGATTAAGCCAGCACTTGCACTGCTAAGGGCACAAAACACATCGTTATGGCTTATCTAGATGACATTTAATTGTCAATGCTAATCAGGAGTCAGCTGGAAAATCGGTCTCAGCAACTACAAGTTTGTTTGAAAAGTTGGGTTCCTGATCCATCCAACAAATCTAAGTTACAGCCATCCCAAACCATTGAATATCTGGGGTTTGTGATTAACTCAGTTACCATGTTGGTAACTTTACCAATGGATAAGGTGTTGGATTTGACAAATGTGTGTCAGAACCTGATTAACAAACCTTATCCCTCCATCCGAGAGGTTGCTAAGGTTATTGGTAAATTGGTAGCAGCATTTCCAGCAGTAGAGTTGGTCGTCTACATTACCAAAATCTTCAAAGGGCAAAAACTCAAGCGCTTTTTCAAAAGCGAGCAGGCCATTTTGATAGGCCAATGCAATTGCCTAAGGAAGGTTAATCAGAATTACATTGGTGGATTGAGAATGTTCCACAAGCTGCTAAGAACATTTTAGTTCATAAGCCAGTCGTGTTTTTGCAAACTGACGCGAGTTCTCTCGGATGGGGGGCTACGGATAATGAGACCAGCTGTGGAGGCAGATGGGCTGTCCAAGAGGATTTATTGCTCCAAACATATGGTATTAATTATTTGGAGCTACTGGGAGCATTTTATGGATTAAAAGCTTATTGCTCTTCATTAAAAGATTTGCATGTCCAAGTACAAATAGATAATACCACAGCTGTGGCATATATCAATCACATGGGTGGTGTCAGATCAATATCATGTGATCACCTGGTAAACCAGATGTGGCAATGGTGTATGATAAAACATATTTGGCTTTCAGCTATTTATCTCTCGGGGAGAGACAATGTCGTGGCAGACAAAAGATCACGAATATTTAAAGACAGTACAGAATGGATGTTAAATCCACAAATTTTCAAAAATATTGTCAGTCGGTATGGAGTACCGGACATTGATCTGTTTGCATCTAGATTGAATCACCAATTGCCCAAATACGTGTCTTGGGAACACGATCCAGGGGCAGTAGCGGTGGATGCTTTCTCGCTACACTGGGGAATACGTTATTTTATGTTTTTCCCCCATTCTGTCTCATTGGGCAATGTCTCAAGAAAATAGCGCAAGACGCTGCCAAAGGCATTTTGGTGGTGCCAAATTGGCCCACGCAGTCATGGTTCCCATTGATGCTAAAATTATTATTGAACCACATATGACAATTCCCAGTTGCGACAATCTGTTGACACAACCAGTAACAAAATAAATTCATCCTTTGCATGATCATATGAATTTGTTAATCTGCAGGTTCTGACCAGACCGTTGCAAGAGTTTGAACTGTCGGACAGGACCATGGATGTTATAGATGCAGCTTGGAGGAATAGCACTAGAAACAATATATGTCGCATATAAGGATATGGGAAGTTTTTTTACACCGTCAAAAGTATCTTATCATACTGCAAACATTTCAAATGTATTGGAGTTCCTTGCTGGGTTACACTTTGATGAGCATTTGAGTTATAGTGCCATTAATTGTGCTCGTAGTGCATTGACATCCTATTTAGTACAAATTTCGAATCGGGATTCAGTTGGGTCTCACCCATTAGTATCCCGATTCATGAAAGGAATTTTCAATAAAAATCCTCCCAAGCCCAGATATACAGAAATTTGGGATGTTAGCATTGTTCTCACTTTGCTTAAACAATGGACTCCAATTAATTCAATGTCTTTGCAGAAATTAGCATTCAAGGTGGTAATGTTAATGGCATTGGTATCAGCTCAAAGAGTACAAATTTTGCAATTGTTACAGTTGGATTGCATGCATGTGATTACAGATAACATTGTGTTTTATGTTTATGACTTGATCAAACAAAGCAGACCAGGAAGAACTGGAATGAAGGTAATATTTAAAGCATATCCTATTGATGAAGCATTGTGTGTAGTTAAGCATTTAACTCAATACCTTGAGGTAACCAAAAATCTCAGAGGTTCTGAGAAAGCGTTATTGATAACACACAAAAAGCCACATACAAAAGTTCAGTTCAAACCATTTCTAGATGGTTAAAACAGGTTTTGGGTCGAGCAGGAATAGACACTGATGTGTTTAAATCTCACTCCACTAGGGCGGCAGCTACGTCCGTGGCGAAGGTACAGGACGTAGCACTCGATAAAATATTAGAGGCCGCAGGGTGGTCTGGAGAAGAGATTTATTCAAAGTTCTGCAATAAACCTGTTGTCACGGTGCCAGGATTTGGACACGCAGTACTGGGTTCTCTTTAAATGCTTGCTTTGTTTATATTATCGATTTATATTATCGATTTATGTTACCATTGACATCATTTATTAATGTATTGTGTAGTTTTCCCCTGCGATAGAGGGGTTATTATTAAAAAAGTTGTTATTTTTATGATTAAAGGACCTAATACATCAATTGTAACAATGTCCTAAAATACCATTTACTCACTACTGTTTTGACTAAACAGAGAGTCGTATGAAATGAATTTACGACATAAAAAACACAGAGCTTTAAAATCTTCACGTAGTCACTCACGTGACTCTGAAGTAAAATAGTGAGATTAAACGAGAACTTACCTGTTCGAAGTTTGATCTTTATTTTATGAGGAGTTACGATGAGGGATTACGTGCCCTCCACTCCCAACCCTCATAATGTAAATGATCATCTCGTAGTTCTAGTCTATTTTGAGCCTTACTATTTTACTTCGGTTATTGGTTCTGTGTTTTTCATGCCGCTGCTTTGAAGTATGCCGATCCAGCGCCAGGCGGGGCTTCTTCACGTAATCCCTCATCGTAACTCCTCATAAAATAAAGATCAAACTTAAGGTAAGTTCAAACATGTAAGTTCTCGTTTAATCTCACTATTACACACTGTATATTCAACACCTTCTGAAGTTACTTGGCATTTTAGTATTGGGTGTGCGAATGTGTGAGTGAATGCGTGTGTGAATGTGTGAGTGAGGTGAGTGTGTGTGAAGTGTTTGCAAATTTGTTTCTCTTGGGTTTAAAAAAATGTTTACACATTGTATTGTATTGGTTGTAAATGTTTGCAAATTTGTTTCCCTTGGGTTTAAAAAAATGTTTTCACAAATTGTATTGTACTGGTTGGAAAGTGTTTGCAAATTTGTTTCTCTTGGGTTTAAAAAAAATGTTTACACATTGTATGATATTGATGTAAAGTGTTTGCAAATATGTTTCTCTTGGGTTTTAAAAAAAATGTACACATTGCAATATATTGGTTGTAAAGTGTTTGCAAATTTGTTACTCTTGGGGTTTGAAATGTTGCAACAGTTTTCGGATGACTAAAGCGTGAATTAATATTTTATTAGATCAGAACCGTGTTTAATTTTAAAATTGGCGCTGATTCTGTGATTTTCGGTTGGTTGCAAGGTGGCGCCGATGACGTCATTTCCGGTTAAAGATTAGTTTTACACCCTGTATATTCAACACCTGAAGTTACTTGGCATTTTAGTATTGGGTGTGTGAATGTGAGAATAAATGTGTGAGCGCAAGTGAATGTGTGTGTGTGTGTGTGTGTGTGAGTTTCTGTGTGTGTGTGTGCGTGTGTGTGTCTATGTATGAGTCTGTCTGTGCATGTGTGTGTGTATGAGTGTATGAGTCAGTGTATGTGTGCATGTGCGTGTGTGTGTGTGTGTGAGTCTGTGTGTGAGTGTATGAGTCTGTGTGTGTGCATGTGTGTGTGTGACTGTATGAGTGTGTGTCAGTGTATGAGTCTGTATGTGTGAGTGTATGTCTGTGTGTGTATGTGTGCATGTGCGTGTGTGTGAGTCGGTGTGTATGTGTGTGCATGTGTGTGTGTGAGTCTGTGTGTATGTGTGTGCATGTGTGTGTGAGTCTGTATGTGTGTATGTGTATGAGTGTTTGTATGAGTATGTATGTGTATGTGTGTGTATGAGTCTGTGTGTCTGAATATGTGTATCTCTGTGAGTCTATGTGTGTGTGAGTGTATGAGTTTGTGTGTGTGTGTGTGTGTGAAAGAGAGAGAGTCTGTGTATGTGAATGTGTGTGTGTGTGAATGAGTCTGTGTGTGTGTATGAGTCTGTGTGTGTAAGTGTATGAGTGTGTTTGGGTGTGTGAGTGTATGAGTATGTGTGTATGAGCATGTGTGTGAGTGTATGAGTGTGTGTGAGTATGAGTCTGTGTGTGTGGGTGTGTATGAGTGTGTGTGTGAGTGTATGTCTGTGTGTTTGTGAATGTGTCTGTGTGTGTGTGTGTGCGTGTGTGTGAATGAGTCTGTGTGTAATCAACAAATAGCAAACAGCACAAATAATAACGTATTTCGTAGTTCAGTGCTTATTTGTTATGTTTAATAGCCTGATGGCTGTCAGGAAGAAGCTGTTCCTAACCATATAACCATATAACAATTACAGCACGGAAACAGGCCATCTCGGCCCTTCAAGTCCGTGCCGAACAACTTTTTTCCCTTAGTCCCACCTGCCTGCACTCATACCATAACCCTCCATACCCTTCTCATCCATATGCCTATCCAATTTATTTTTAAATGATACCAACGAACCTGCCGCCACCACTTCCACTGGAAGCTCATTCCACACCGCTACCACTCTCTGAGTAAAGAAGATCCCCCTCATGTTACCCCTAAACCTCTGTCCCTTCATTCTAAAGTCATGTCCTCTTGTTTGAATCTTCCCTATTCTCAAAGGGAAAAGCTTGTCCACATTAACTCTGTCTATCCCTCTCATCATTTTAAAGACCTCTATCAAGTCACCCCTTAACCTTCTGCGCTCCAGAGAATAAAGACCTAACTTATTCAACCTATCTCTGTAACTTAGCTGTTGAAACCCAGGCAACATTCTAGTAAATCTCCTCTGTACCCTCACTATTTTGTTGACATCCTTCCTATAATTGGGCGACCAAAATTGTACACCATACTCCAGATTTGGTCTCACCAACGTCTTGTACAATTTTAACATTACATCCCAGCTTCTACACTCAATGCTCTGATTTATAAAGGCTAGCATACCAAAAGCTTTCTTTACCACCCTATCTATATGAGATTCTACCTTCAAGGAACTATGCACGGTTATTCCCAGATCCCTCTGTTCAACTGTATTCTTCAATTCCCTACCGTTTACCATGTACGTCCTATTTTGATTTGTCCTGCCAAGGTGTAGCACCTCACATTTATCAGCATTAAACTCCATCTGCCATCTTTCAGCCCATTTTTCCAACTGGCCTAAATCACTCTGTAGACTTTGGAAATCCTCTTCATTATCCACAACACCCCCTATCTTGGTATCATCTGCATACTTACTAATCCAATTTACCACCCCTTCATCCAGATCATTGATGTACATGACAAACAACAAAGGACCCAACACAGATCCCTGAGGCACCCCACTAGTCACCTGCCTCCAACCCGACAAACAGCCATCCACCATTACCCTCTGGCTTCTCCCATTCAGCCACTGTTGAATCCATCTTGCTATTCCTGCATTTATACCCAACAGTTGAACCTTCTTAACCAACCTTCCATGAGGAACCTTGTCAAAGGCCTTACTGAAGTCCATATAGACAACATCCACTGCTTTACCCTCGTCAATTTCCCTAGTAACCTCTTCAAAAAATTCAAGAAGATTAGTCAAACATGACCTTCCAGGCATAAATCCATGTTGACTGTTCCTAATTAGACCCTCTTTATCCAGATACTTATATATATTATCTCTAAATATCTTTTCCATTAATTTGCCCACCACTGAAGTCAAACTAACCGGTCTATAATTGCTAGGTTTACTTTTAGAACCCTTTTACATCAATGTAGATGTTACAGTTTTCAATTTAGAAAAGCCGGACGTAACTCCAGAAGTCGGGCATCAGTCGCTCCACAAGCCGTGAGAGTCAGTCAGTCCAAAGGCAATGAGTTAATCCCAAGGCAGTGAGTGAGTCCAGAGGTCATGAGTAAGTCACTCACCGACAACCCCCCCCCCCCCCCCCTCCACTGACATCCCCACCTCAAGACACTGCCCTCCGCCTGGCTATAGGATGTGTCCCCTCGTTACTGAAGCCGCCCACATCACCAGCTGGAGGACACCCCCCCTTCTCATCTGCTCACCAGAGCGCCCGCCTGAAGCTGTGCCCCTCCCTTGGCTGCACGATGTTTATCAACCCCCACCAAACCCTGACAGCCCCCGCCTCAAAAAAATTGTTTGCACGAATTCTTCAGTGTTCTTAAACAACTGAAATTGTCTTTAGGCTGATTTTTCGACATCATGTCAGGAAAACGGACAAAAAGAACTGGAGGATGGTCAAAGCAGCGGGCAGTGGAACATCGAGCTGCAACAAGACTGAGAAGGGAACGAGAGACCGAAGAAGAAACATCGCAACGTCTCGCAGATGACCGAGAAAGATGACAAAGAAGAAAGGATCAAGAGGCGCAACCAAAAAGAACTGAACGTTTTGAAGATCAACAAGAAATAACGCAAAGCACAAGGGGTGAAGAAGAGATGCCACGAAGAAGTGAGCGTATCAAGAATCGACAAGAAAGAGCACAAAGAAGGGATGAAGAGATACAACCAAAAATAACTCAATGTATGTATGATCAACAAGAAAGGCCACAATGCAGTAGGGATGAAGACACACCACAAAGCCAACGTGTGCGTCCCAAGCATGAACGAGAAAGATCGCAAAGAAGAAGGCTTCAAGACACAGATAGAAAACTAAAATACTGGCTGAACAGCAGGCCAGAGATACAACAAGACAAAATGCATAACTGGTAAGGGGAAATCTTTCTTCTGATGTTGGTCAAATGACAAAGGTTTGCCCTCACTGCCGAGTGTGCCGTTTCCCTGGATAAACCACCAACTTTTGCTGCATGAATGCTCAGGTGAACATTGCTCCTGTGCAGGCACACCCTGGTTAATTCATGAGATTGTATACGGTTGACACTCCACAAGCAAAGGAGTTCAGAAGGCATATTAGACAATAGAACTGTTTATTTCAACTGACGTCATTCGGTTCCAAGGAAGTGGTCCACCCGGATGGAATCTTTCAGTGATCATTCAAGGCCAGATTCATCACTACATTGGTTCGTTGATGCCTGACCCAGACCAACAAAGTCGATTATTGCAGATCTATTTTATGGACCTCCAAGATGGCATTGAACTGCGAATGGGTATACTGCAAAATGCTGGTATTCAAAGGGAAATTGTTGCAATGCTTGAACGCCTGATAAGACAAAAAAAAAACCTGACATTGAAACACTTAAAATGGCAAAGGAAAGAATTCGAGATTTACCAGAGGCATCAATCATCATAAATCCAAATCATCGGCCAGCTTTGGAACATGAAAGGCGGTTTAATGCACAAATGGCCAATGACGTTGCTGTCATAATACCAAAAGATAAAGACCCTCAGGCCACATCATGGCACATTGTTTTGAAAGAAAGAGGGGGAGGCTTAAAAACCATTTCAGAATCTCATAGGTCGTATGATAGTTTTCAATACATACTTTTCTTTCTACATGGAGACGATGAATGGCATAACCAATTCCAAATGAGAAACCACGGGAATTTTTCAGCAATGCGATATTATGCCTATAGGATCATGAATCGTGATAATTAATTAAATCAACTTTTGAGAGGATGACGACTCTTTCAACAATATGTTGTCGATATGGCAGCAAAGATTGAGGCAGAGAGATTTTGAATTATTTCCGTATGAATCAAGCATCGTTGAGATCAACAACTTACAAAGGCCTTATGCATGCATTAAATGATAATGATGATTTGGAAAACATGGGAAGGCAAATCATCCTGTCTTCGACATTTGTCGGTGGACTAAGATACATGATGAAACGGTGCCAGGACGCCATGATGTACGTTCGGAAGTATGGCAATGCTTCATTCTTCATTACCATCACTTACAATCATAACTGGAGCGAAATCCGACAGTTGCTCTTTCACAGCCAACAGCCGTGTGATAGACCAGATTTGATTGCAAGAGTATTTGATCTGAAAAGGAACATATTCTTCAAGTACGTCACCGGACAAAACGGGCAATTTAATAACTGTATAGCTTTTGTCTCCAATGTGGTATATCAGAAGAGAGGCCTGCCTCATTTGCACCGTCTGCTGTGGCTTGACGAAGCAACTAAGCCAAGACCAAATGATGTTGACACATTTGTGTGAGCTGAAATACCAGACCCGCAAATGGATCCTGAGCTGCACGAATTGGTACTCAAGCACATGATTCATGGACCCTTCTGCAACCACATCTCTCCATGTTGGAAGAAAGGAACATGCAGTAAGAGATTCTCAAAACCATTTATCGCGAGCACAAAGTGTGGATATAATTCATATGCTCTATACAGGAGAAGATCTCCAAACATGGAAGCATTTCAGGGATATCAATAACGACGCCAGCATCGACCTATCACTTCTGATTGGGTGGTGCCCTATAATGCTGAACTATTGAAGTTGTTCAAATGTCACATCAACGTTGAGATATGCTGCTCTATTAAGTCATCAAGTACACCATGAAGGGAAGTGATCAAGCATCTTTTTGAGTTAACAGGGATGATGAAATTTCACAGTACTTGACTGGCAGATACATTGGTCCATCAGAAGCAGTGGCATTAATGCTTGGATTTCCAACTCATTAGAGACACCCCACTCTCTGTTGCCTCCAGGTACATCTACCAGGACAACAACGAGTTTTTCTCAGACTCGATGCTGCTGTACACGCGACCAATGGTCGTATGCTGAGAACGACTTTAACTGAATTCATGGCATTGTCTTCTCAAGAGTCGTTTCCAAGAACACTCGACTACGTTGATGTTCCCCGGTTTTACACATAGAACAAAAAGTGATGGCAAAGAAGGAAGGCCGGGAAGAGAGTGCAAGATCATCCAGGTAGTTTTCAATCTAACGTTCTGGGACGAGTGTATACGGTGACTCCAAAATGTGGTGACCTCTACTACTTGAGACTGCTTCTCCATCCCATAAAAGGGCCAGTATCCTTTGATTCATTTAAATCACATGATGACAAATTTATCCTTTCTTCAAAGAAGTCTGCAGACAAAGAGGTTTGTTACAGACAGACGACCATTGGCAACAAATAATGGAAGATGCTGAGAACACAAAACTCCCCAGTGCAATGAGAGATGTGTTTGTTGTTTTGTTGACGAACACTGAGGTCAACGATCCTCGACAATTATGGGATCACTTCAAGAATTCAATGTCTGAAGATTACCTTGAAAAAGAATGGAGACCAATGAATGATCCTAATATCGTGATTGAAGAACAGCATCATGATCAAGCTCTGTCCTATATTCAAGACAAGCTTGAGAATTATAACAAGACAATGGCATTCTTTAATTTGCCACAACCAAGAAATGGAAGGATGCACCTTGATGGTGACAATCCAGAATTGCTGCAGGAATTGCAATACGATAGAAATGAACAACAGCAGTTTCTTGAGGAGTATGGGCCTCTGCTGAATGCTGAGCAGAGAGCAGTGTATGACCAGGTGTGCAAATCCTTGAAAAGGAATCTCTCTTCAATGTTTTTCATTGATGCGGAACAGGAAAACCATTTATCACCAATTTGACCCTCTCCAAAGTTAGAGTTAGGTGATGTGGCTATTGCTGTAGCATCCTCTGGGATAGCAGCTACATTAATCCCTGGTGGAAGAACTGCACATTCTTGAATCAAGATACCCATCCAAGCGGCCGAGGATACATTCTGTAACATCGAGAACAACTCTAAGACGCCAAATTTCTTGAGGCAAGTGAAAGTCTTTGATTGGGATGAATGTCCAATGATTAGGAGAGAAAGCTTTGAAACGGTGTACGGAACTCTTCAAGATATCTGCAGCAACACTGAGCCTTTTGGCAGCATTCTTATCGTTTGTTGTGGCGATTTTCGACAACTAATTGCTGTGGTGAAAAGTGGAAATGATGCTGATGTTGAATATGCCTGCGTCAAGAAATCCTACTTGTGGAGACTTTTCACCAAGTTTCAATTGCACGCAAATATGGATTGACAGAGGGAGAAGGCGACTATTTTCAATTTTTTTTGGAGAAGACAATATTTTAAAGAATGAAGACGATGAAATTGAGACATGCTTCTATTAGCAGAAAGACTGGAGGATCGTATTGATTTAATCTATCCCATATTTAACAGAATTATTCTCCAACAATTGTATCTTGTTCCTCACAACGATAGCATGAGAAGCATAAATTCTACATGCATCAAACGCTTCCCAGGAATCATTAAAGGGTACGTTTCTTTCAATTGTGTCACTGAGGGAACGCATGATACTCACTTCCCAACAGAATTCCTCGATTCTCTCGAGCTCTCTGGATTACCACCACACAAATTGGAGTTGAAAAAAGGATCATCAATCATATTAATGAGAAACCTGGAGCCACCAAAGCTATGCAATGGAACGAGGATGATTGTGGAAGAGCTACACAATCTAATCGTTGCAAGAATCAACATTCCTTCAAAGATGACATTGTTCTCATTCCTAGGATAACACTTATTTTTGACAGAAGGTGAAGACATTCCCCTTCAGCGCACCCAATGGCCCATTCAATCAAGTTTTGCGATGACAATCCATAAAGCACAAGGACAAATAATGCAGAAGGTGTTGATCTACCTCGACAAACCGGTATTTCAGCATGGACAACTATATGTGGCTCTTAGCCGAGGAAAGATGAAGGGAAATGTCAAACTTTTCCTGAAGGATGGAACATTGACCAAGAATGTTGTCATTAAAAGCGTGCTTCGTTGAATGACGGCGTCTGTGATAAATTCTTTCTTTCCTAATTTGAGATTTTCTTTCTTAAAATTTGACCGCTGAATTTCTCTATATTAAAATTGTCTCTTTTTATCAACAGGAAATAGTCATCAAGAGGCAATGAGCAGCATTACACGACAAGAGACACACCAAGAAAGAACTTAATAATTCCCATCTTTAACATTTAAATTGTTCTTATATTTTAAGAGTCGTTCACATTTTAAACTTTAATAAATACTTTTTGCACTTTTGATGCCTGTGTGTTCACAATGGGAATCTAATAGGCAGGAATGGCTGTTCTGTGACAAAGCCCCTAAGAGTGCATGGTGGGAGGTTGTGGGGAGATGCACTGAATGTGTGCGGGGGGGGGGGGGGGGATGGCAAGGAGCAGAGTTGGGGGGTGAAGGGAGCAGGGCTAACTGAGTGAACTGCCAGCGTACCAGGCATGAGTGACTGCACTGCCAGCCCACGAGCTGTGATTAAGTGAACAGCCAGCCCAGGAGTCGTGAGTAAGTGAACTGCCAGCCCACGAACTGTGAGTATATGAACTGCCAGCCCACCAGCCGTAAGTGACTGAACTGCCAGCCAAATAAGCCATTCAGTCAACCCTCTCCCACTTCTCTCTCACGGTCTGTCACCTGTTTTGGGCAGAATTTCTGGCAGCCTGGCAGGTCTGAGTGATTGTACTGCCAGGCCTCAGTGACAGAGCTGCCAGCCGAAGAATCCATTCGGCCAACAATATCTATACTAGCCCTCTGGAAAACAGTGCCTTCAGCTCACAACACCCATACTAGCACAACAGAAAGCTCTCCCCACTGGCCAGCAATATTGGAATTGGTGGAGAGGTGGAATATTGCATTGGGTGACCAGCCCTCCTTTGTGATGCTGGAACCCAATGGGTCCCACTTAGCCTAGTATATAGAGGAAAGTGTATCATTGGATGATACTGATTATCAGGAGACAATCTCCTGGAGTAACTTGCACCTCTGGAGAGCAAGGGCAGGCAACTTTCTAGGTCAGAACCCTTTTTCAGACTGCTTGGTGTGGGGTTGGGGGTTGGAGAAAGTTAGAAAGGAGACGTGGGAGTGTTCGCCTTAGATTCCCTTCCCTCTACAGATGCGACCCGACCCACTGGGTTCCTCCATTGTTTTAGAGGGAATGGACAGAATACGTTTTGAGTTGGAACCCTTCCTCAGACTGATTGGAGAGTGTGGGGGGGAGGAAGCTTGAAAAGAGAGATGGGGGCTGGACAAAACCTGGCAAGTGATAGGTGGACACAACATTCCGGAGTAACTCAGCGGGACAGGCAGTATCACTGGAGAGAAGGGATGGGTAATGTTTCAGGGTGAGACCCTTCTTCAGACGTGATAGGTGGAAATAGGTTAAGGAGACACAAAGCAGATGCTGGAATCTTGCATAGAGCACAATTTAGTTAGATGCACATAATCTCTTGCCCGTAGTGTGGGAATCGATGATCAGAGGACATGGGTTCAAGGTGAAGGGGAAATTATTTACTAGGAATCTGAGGGGTAACGTTTTCACACAGGGTGGTGGGTGCATGGAACAAGCTGCCAGCGGAGGTAGTTGAGGCTGGGACCATCCCAACGTTCTGGTATGGGAACCACTGTTTATGCAACAACATGGTTATGTGGACCCCTGGATATTTCTGAACCTAACTGCTAGACAATTCTCTTTGTTTTCTCATGTTCACGATTCTTTTTCCAGAATAGATTATTTTTTATAGGCAGCCCCTTCATTCCATGGGTTAAGAAAATTGAATATACTGCTATAGTAATATCAGATCACTCATCTGTGATACTGGACCTAGGCTTTCCTTTAAATATTAAAGAACGACCTCTTTGGAAACTAAACCCCCTTTTGCTTTCCAATGAAACATTTTATAGTTTTGTGTCAGCTAACATAGACACATTCCTTGAAATTAATAAAACTGAGTCCGTATCCTGCTCTTTAATTTGGGAAACTTTAAAAGCCTACTTAAGAGGTTAAATCATATCTTATACTTCATACGCCAATAAAGAACGCAAGAAGGAAATGGAAACCCTGTTAAAATCCATCTTGACCCTGGATAGGCAATACTCTGAAGCACCCACCACACAATTAGACAAAACATAGAAAATAGGTGCAGGAGTAGGCCATTCGGCCCTTCAAGCCTGCATCGCCATTCAATGTGATCATGGCTGATCATCCAACTCAGTATCCCGTACCTGCCTTCTCTCCATACCTCCTGATCCCTTTAGCCACAAGTGCCACATCTAACGCCCTCTTAAATATAGCCAATGAACTGGCCTCAACTACCTTCTGTGGCAGAGAATTCCAGAGACTCACCACTCTCTGTGTAAAGAATGTTTTCCTCATTTCGGTCCTAAAGGAATTCCCCCTTATCCTTAGACTGTGACCCCTTGTTCTGGACTCCCCCAACATCGGGAACAATCTTCCAGCATCTAGCTTGTCCAACCCCTTAAGAATTTTGTAAGTTAATATAAGATCCCCCCTCAATCTTCTAAATTCCAGCGAGTACAAGCCGAGTCTATCCAATCTTTCCTCATATGAAAGTCCTGACATCCCAGGAATCAGTCAGGGCTGATTTACAAACGAAATTCAATCTTTTATCTACTAATCAAACAGAACTACTAATTCTCCGGACTCAAAGTCTTTATTATGAATATGGTGATAAGGCGAGCCGGCTTATGGCTCACCAGCTGAAACGTCAATCCGCGTCACGGCTTATTCCTCAGATAAGTGACATACAGCAAGACATAACAAGCAATCCAAAAGAAATAAACAATACTTTCACAGCCTTTTATTCTTCTCTTTACATCTCAGAATTCCCCTTGGATACTATAAATATGTAAACTTTCTTAGACGATTTGGAAATACCCACTCTGGAATTAGAAGACGCAGAAAATCTAGACCAACCGCTTGGGCAGGAAGAGATTAATAATGCCATTATGGTGATGCAGAGTGGAGAAACCCCTGGCCCTGACGGCTACCCATTAGAATTTTATAAGAAATTTAAGGACAAGCCCACACCTGTTCTTTTAGAAATGTTTGAAGAATCTTTGGAAAAAGGTTCATTACCCCTCACTCTTTCACAGGCTTCTGTTTCACTTCTTCTTAAAAAAGACAAGGATCCGACTCAATGTGGATCATATCGCCCCATCTCACTTTTGAATGTAGATGTAAACATTTTGGCGAAGGCGCTGGCTTGCCGTTTAGAATGCCAAATTCATAAAATAATCTCAGAAGATCAAACAGGTTTCATTAAAAATCGTCATTTCTTTTCTAATATCCGCCGATTGGCCCGCGTGCTCTATTCACCCAGTGCTTCTCCGCGCCAAGTGGCTGTTATCTCTTTGGATGCGGAACAGGCATTCGATCGAGTGGAGTGGCCTTATTTGTTCAGAGTCTTGGAGAGATTTGGATTTGGCAAAATATTTGTAGCCTTGGTTAAGCTTTTATATAATTCACCCTTAGCATGTGTACAGACCAATTATTTGTGATCTGTTATTTTCAATTAACACGTGGCACTCATCAAGGCTGCCCATTGTCTCCGCTTCTTTTTGCGATTGCAATTGAGCCCCTCTCTATTACACTTAAGTCAACTACATTATTCCAAGGCATTAGGAGACGAAACAGGGAACATCGTGTGTCCCTATATGCTGATGACCTTCTTTGTGCGAGCGACCCTATAGTCAGTAGCCCTGCAATTGTGTCCTTGTTGGATCAGTTTGGGACTTTTTCCGGCTATAAACTAAACCTCCAAAAAAGCCAATGCTTTCCCATCAACTTAGCCCTACAGATCCAACAGGAAACCCTGCCCTTTCACATGTCTCAAGAAGGGTTTGTATATTTAGCAATACACAGCACCCGCTTTTTCACATCCCTGTTTGCAGCTAACTACATGCCTCAAGTTAGCCAAATGACGGCTGACTTTGAGAGATGGCGCAGTCTGCCACTCACTATGGCTGGGAGAGTGCAGTCAGTGAAGATGACTGTACTTCCCAGATTTCTTTACTTGTTCCAATGTTTGCCGGTTTTCCTACCCAAGTTATTTTTTAACTCAGTTAACCAATCTATAACCTCCTTTATATGGGGTAACAAGGTTCCAAGGATCAATAAGTGCACTCTCCAAAGAGGTAGTGAAGTAGGTGGACTGGGCCTTCCTAGCTTTATTAATTATTACTGGGCATCCAATATCCAAAAGATATTATTCTGGCTCCACCAACCAGATACAGACTGGTGTCTGCTTGAATCACAATCCTGTTACTCCTCGTCTCTCCCAGCTTTAGTATATTCCTCCCTGCCATTGAAACCCTCTAGATTTGCATCCAACCCTGTCGTACTATCAACCATCACGTTTTAACCAGTTTCTTTGCCGTTATAAGCTTACATCAGCTTCAGTTCTGGGTCCCATTCACAGTAACCATTTATTCCCCCCTCTACACTGGACTCAACCTTTCGACAATGGGGTTTGAATGGTCTTATGTCCATTAAGGATTTATACACTAACAACATATTTGATAGTTTCGACTACCTACACAAAAAATATGGCCTCCCACAAGATAATTTCATTAACCCGAAATGTTACCCAATCCTTCCAGCACTTTGTGTCTACCTAAACAGTGCATATCCACATCGCGGTGTGCCAGCAGGCTGGAGGAGCGGGCAAAGGCCTTGCCACAGAGCGGGCAAGTGAATAGGCACTGGCTGGTGTGGATTCGCCGGTGCTCCAGCAGGTGCTCAGGGGGGGTGAAGTCCTCACCACATGAGAGGGAATTTTTTGAGGACGTAACTAGGAAAATGGACAAGGAAGAGCCAGTGGATGTAGCCATTATTGTCTAAATAGTGTCAAGTTGGAAAAAAGGGAAGTACAACGGGATCCGGGGATCCTTGTTCATCAGTCACTGAAAGTAAGCATGCATGTACAGCAGGCAGTGAAGAAAGCGAATGGCCTGTTGGCCTTCATAAGAGGAGTCGAGTACAGGAGCAAAACGGTCCTTCTGCAGTTGTACAGGGCCCTAGTAAGACCACACCTGGAGTATTCTGTGTGGTTTAGGTCTCCAAATTTGAGGAAGGACATTCTTGCTATTGAGGGAGTGCAGCTTCTTGGTTCACACAGATTACCTCCCGGGACGGCGGGACTGTCATATGCTGAGAGAAGAGACGTGATCTTATTGAAACATGTAAGATTCTTATGGGTTTGGATACGCTAGAGGCAGGAAACATGTTTCCGATGCTGGTGGAGTCCAGAACCAGAGCCACTGTTTAATAAGGAGTATGCCATTTAGAACGAAGATGGGGAAATACCTTTTCACACAGAGAGTTGTGAGTCTGTGGAATTCTGTGCCTCAGAAGGCAGTGGAGGCCAATTCTCTGGCTGCTTTAAAAAGAGAGTTAGATAGAGCTCTTAAAGATAGCGGTGTCAGGATAAATGGTGAGAGGGTAGGAAAGGGGTATTAATTGTGGACGATCAGCCATGATCAAAGTAAATGGCAGCGCTGGATCAAAGTGCTGAATGGCCTCCTGCACCTATTGTCGGGCAGGGGAAGGGACGCTCGCCGCCGGTGCTGCCACAGGCTGGACTTGCGGGTGAAACCCTTGCCACTCAGTGCACTCAAAGGGTCTCTCTCTGGTGTGTATCCACTGGTGCTCCCGCAGCCCATGTGCTCTCTTGAAACGCTCACCGCAGTGGGAGCAGCCGCTTGCTGGTGTGAGCCCACCGGTGCTGCCGCAACCCTCGCGAGGTGTCAAACGACTCAAGGCAGTACGGCAGTCGTACGGCTGGCCACTGGTGAGACAAGACATAGGAGGCCATGGCAAAGTGCTCTCTGGGCTGGGGAAGGGACAATCACCGGCATGCACCCGCTGGTGGTACAGCAGGTTGCTGGACCTGGTGAAGCCCTTGCAGCACTGGGCGCAGGTGTAGGGGCGCTTGCTGGTGTAGGTATGCTGGTGCTTCAGCAGGTTGCTGGAGCAGGAGAAGCTCTTGTTGCAGTTGTAGTTGTCACTGCAGTTGTAGGCCCGCTCCCTGGTGTGCAGGCGCCTGTGCACCTTCAGTTGCGTGCAGGACTTGAAGCCTTTGCCATAGTCGGAGCAGGTGAAGGGCCGCTTACCGCCGAGCACCCGCCGGTGCTCCCACAGCCCCGACAACTGGGCAAAGCTCTTGACGCAGGCGGAGCAGCCATTGGGCTACTTGCCCATGTGCACCCGCCGGTGCACCTGCAGCCCCGACAACTGGGCGAAGCTCTTTCCGCAGGTGGAGCAACCATAGGGCTTCTCGCCCGTGTGCACTCGCTGGTGTATCTTCAGTTCCTGCGCCGTCTTGAAGCTTTTGCCGCAGTCAGAGCATTCAAAGGGGCGCTCTCCCGTGTGTACCCGCCGGTGCCCCTGCAGCCCCGACGATTGCGTAAAGGTCTTGCCGCAATCGGGGCAGTCAAAGGGGCGTTCTCCCGTGTGCACCCGTCGGTGCACCTGCACCCCCGACGACTTGGTAAAGCTCTTGCCGCAGTCGGGGCACTCAAAGGGGCGTTCTCCTGTGTGTACCCACTGGTGCACCTGCAGCCCCGACAAATGGGTAAAGCTCTTGCTGCAGGTGGGGCAACCGTAGGGCTTCTCGCCCTTGTGCATGCGCTGGTGCCCCTGCAGCGCCGACAAATGGGTAAAGCTCTTGCCGCAGGTGGAGCAACCATAGGGCTTCTCGCCCGTGTGCAGGCGCAGGTGCCCCTGCAGCCCTGACCAACCGGTAAACCTCTTGCCGCAGGTGGAGCAGCCATAGGGTTTTTCGCCCGTGTGCACCCGCCGGTGTATCATCAGTTCCCGCGCCGTCTTGAAGCTCTTGCCGCAGTCAAAGCATTCAAAGGGGCATTCTCCTGTGTGCACTCGTTGGTGCACCTGCAGCCCCGACAATTGGGTAAAGGTCTTGCCGCAGTCTGAGCAGTCAAAGGGACGTTCTCCCGTGTGCACCCGGCGGTGGTTGTCCAGTAGACTCGGGTACAGCCAGGCCTTGCCACACACGTCGCACTCATAACGCTTCTCCTTATGCCCCGTCATGTGGTTCTCCACTGAAGCTCAGCCCCTCGAAGCTCAGTCCGCACACCGATCAGATGGGAAGGGGGGAGGCTCACCGGCACCCTGGCCGCCCTCAATGGCCGCTTACGTCCCCTTCTCTCTGTCCACAGCAATGGCTCCTAAACCCTGCAGGAGGGGAAAACAGAAGGTCAATAAGCTGGCAAACAGAACATTACTGACGCGTGAACATTACTGGTGCTTGAGGTGGGGGGGGGGGCAAGGGTGGTGAGGAGGGGAACGGCGTTGGGGGGGGAGGTGGAGGGTGGGGGGAGGAGGAAGTGAGTGGGGGAGATACGAGGGGGGAAGGAGGGGAGAGGTGGTGGGGAGGCAAGGGGGGAATTGGGGAAGGGGGATGAGGATGGTGGAAGTGAGGGGAGGGGAAGAAGGGAGAGGGGTTATGAGGGGAGAGTGGGGGGGAGAGGGAGTTGAGTGAGGGGAGATGGGGAGAAGGGAGGGGGTGAGGAAGCAAGTGGGAGAGGGGGGCTGCACGACCAGCGCACTGACGTCACCACCAATCGCAGAGTCACGTGGGGGGTGGCATGCATCATGGGAAGAAGGTTCAGGGCACTGTTCAGTTGCTGCTGGACCTTCCCCGTCCCTGTCCCCTCCCGGGTGTCCCGTCCCTGTCCGGGTTGGCCCTGAGCTGTCGGGGCAGTGGTGGCACTGGCTCCAGCTCAGCTCTGCCCTGCCCGTCTGTCCCACCGGGTTGGTCGCAGCCCTGGACTGAGCGGTGGTGGCCCTCGACTTGCAGCCAGCCGGGGGGGGGGGGGGGGGGGGCTGGAATCCGGCTCAGCTCTGTTCAAACTCCTATTCCTGGGGGGGCCGGGGACCGTCAGTTGGCCACCTCGGTGCCGGCGGGCGCCGAGCGCTGGTCATCGGTGGGGATGCATATCTGCTATCTTTAAGACCCACAGCCTTCTGAGGCAGAGAATCCCAGATTCACAACCCTCTGGGGTCTGTTCTAAATGGCCTTCACCCTTGGTAACTCAAATGTTTAATGTTTTATGTGTCATTCTTAATTGTTGCAGTATGTCACGGGTTATGATAGTATGTTGCAGTATGTCACGCAGAGTAAACGGGTCATTTTCAGAATGGCAGGCAGTGACTAGTGGGGTACCGCAAGGCTCAGTGCTGGGACCCCAGCTATTTACAATATATATTAATGATTTGGACGAGGGAATTTAATGCAACATCTCCAAGTTTCCAGATGACACGAAGCTGGGGGGCAGTATTAGCTGTGAGGAGGATGCTAGGAGGCTGCAAGATAACTTGGATAGGTTGGGTGATTGGGCAAATGCATGGCAGATGCAGTATAATGTGGATAAATGTGAGATGTGAGGTATCCACTTTGGTGGCAAAAACAGGAAAGACTATTATCTGAATGGTGGCCGATTAGGAAAAGGGGAGATGCAACGAGACCTGGGAGTCATGGTACACCAGTCAATGAATGTAGGCATGCAGGTGCAGCAGGCAGTGAAGAAAGCGCATCGTATGTTGGCATTCATGGCAAAAGGATTTGAGTACCAGAGCACTGCAGTTGTACAGGGTCTTGGTGAGGCCACACCTGGAGTATTGCCGACAGTTTTGGTCTCCTAATCTGAGGAAAGACATTCTTGCGATAGAGGGAGTACAGAGAAGGTTCACCAGACCTATTCCTGGGACGGCAGGACTTCCATATGAAGAAAGACTGGATAGACTCGGCTTGTACTCGCTGGAATTTAGAAGATTGAGGGAGGATCTTATAGAGACTTACAAAATTCTTAAGGGGTTGGACAGGAAGATTGTTCCCGATGTTGGGGAAGTCCAGAACAAGGGGTCACAGTTTAAGGATAAGGGGGAAGTCTTTTAGGACTGAGATGAGAAAATCATTTTTCACACGGAGAGTGGTGAATCTGTGGAATTCTCTGCCACAGAAGGTAGTTGAGGCCAGTTCATTGGCTATATTTAAGAGGGAGTTAGATGTGGATCTCGTGGCTAAAGGGATCAGGGGGTATGGAGAGAAGGCAGGTACAGGGTACCGAGTTGGATGATCAGCCATGATCATATTGAATGGCAGTGCAGGCTCGAAGGGCCGAATGGCCTACTCCTGCACCTATTGTCTATGTTTCTATGCTATGTTGTTACTTGCGAGCGGAGCACCAAGGCAAATTCCTTGTATGTGTACAAACTTGTCCAATAAATGTATTCATTCATACATCTCACTGTACTCAAGGTAGACTGGAAAGGGATACTAGCAGGAGTCTGAAGAAGGGTTTCAGCCCGAAACGTAGCCTACCTCCTTCGCTCAATAGATGCTGCTGCACCCGCTGAGTTTCTCCAGCATTTTGTGCACCCTAGCAGGAATGATGGTGGAAGAGCAATGGCAGGAATTTCTGGGCATAATCCGGAACACACAGGATCATTTCATACCAAAAAGAAAGAAAGATTCTAAAGGGAGTAGGAGGCAACTGTGGCTGACAAGAGAAATTAGGGATTGAATAAAACGAAAAGAAAAGATGTATAACACAGCAAAGAGTAGCCAGAATCCAGAGGATTGGGAAACTTTCATAGGACAACACAAGGAAACACAATGGGAAATATGGGCTGAAAAGATGAAGTATGAGGGGAAGAAGGCCAGGAATGTAAATAAGGACAGTAAAAGCTTCTTTAGATATGTTAAGGGAAAAAGAATAGCAAAGTCAAATGTAGGTCCCTTGAAGGCAGACACGGGTGAAATTATTATGGGGAACAAGGACATGGCAGAAGAGTTGAACAGGTAAGTCGAATCTGTCTTCTCCAAGACACAAACAATCTCCCAGAAGTACTGGAGGACAGAGGATCTAAGGGGGTCGAGGAACTTTTAAAGACATTTTCATTAGGCGAGAAATACGATTGGGTAGGCTAATGGGACTTAAGGATGATAAATCCCCTGGGCCTGATGGACTGCATCCCAGGGTCCTCAGGGAGGTGGCTCTAGAAATAGTGGACACATTGGTGATCATTTTCCGACGTTCAATAGATTCAGGATCAGTTCCTGTGGATTGGAGGATAGCTAATGTTATCCCACTTTTCAAGAAAGGAGCGAGAGCGAAAACAGGGAATTACAGACCAGTTAGCCTGACTTCGGTGGTGGGAAAGATGCCGGAGACAATTAATACAGAGGAAATGATGGGGCATTTGGATAACAGTAAAAGGATTAATCAGAAGGATTAATGCGGAATATCAGAAGAGAGGCCTCCCTCATTTGCACTGTCTGCTGTGGCTTGACGAAGCAACTACGCCAAGACCAAATGATGTTGACACATTTGTGTGAGCTGAAATACCAGACCGACAAATGGATCCTGAGCTGCACGAATTGGTACTCAAGCACATGATTCATGGACCCTTCTGCAACCACATCTCTCCATGTTGGAAGAAAGGAACATGCAGTAAGAGATTCTCAAAACTATTTATCGCGAGCACAAAGTGTGGATATAATTCATATGCTCTATACAGGAGAAGATCTCCAAACATGGAAACATTTCAGGGATATCAATAACGACGCCGGCATCGACCTATCACTTCTGATTGGGTGGTGCCCTATAATGCTGAACTATTGAAGTTGTTCAAATGTCACATCAACGTTGAGATATGCTGCTCTATTAAGTCATCAAGTACACCATGAAGGGAAGTGATCAAGCATCTTTTTGAGTTAACAGGGATGATGAAATTTCACAGTACTTGACTGGCAGATACATTGGTCCATCAGAAGCAGTGGCATTAATGCTTGGATTTCCAACTCATTAGAGACACCCCACTCTCTGTTGCCTCCAGGTACATCTACCAGGACAACAACGAGTTTTTCTCAGACTCGATGCTGCTGTACACGCGACCAATGGTCGTATGCTGAGAACGACTTTAACTGAATTCATGGCATTGTCTTCTCAAGAGTCGTTTCCAAGAACACTCGACTACGTTGATGTTCCCCGGTTTTACACATAGAACAAAAAGTGATGGCAAAGAAGGAAGGCCGGGAAGAGAGTGCAAGATCATCCAGGTAGTTTTCAATCTAACGTTCTGGGACGAGTGTGTACGGTGACTCCAAAATGTGGTGACCTCTACTACTTGAGACTGCTTCTCCATCACATAAAAGGGCCAGTATCCTTTGATTCATTTAAATCACATGATGGACAAATTTATCCTTTCTTCAAAGAAGTCTGCAGACAAAGAGGTTTGTTACAGACAGACGACCATTGGCAACAAATAATGGAAGATGCTGAGAACACAAAACTCCCCAGTGCAATGAGAGATGTGTTTGTTGTTTTGTTGACGAACACTGAGGTCAACGATCCTCGACAATTATGGGATCACTTCAAGAATTCAATGTCTGAAGATTACCTTGAAAAAGAATAGAGACCAATGAATGATCCTAATATCGTGATTGAAGAACAGCATCATGATCAAGCTCTGTCCTATATTCAAGACAAGCTTGAGAATTATAACAAGACAATGGCATTCTTTAATTTGCCACAACCAAGAAATGGAAGGATGCACCTTGATGGTGACAATCCAGAATTGCTGCAGGAATTGCAATACGATAGAAATGAACAACAGCAGTTTCTTGAGGAGTATGGGCCTCTGCTGAATGCTGAGCAGAGAGCAGTGTATGACCAGGTGTGCAAATCCTTGAAAAGGAATCTCTCTTCAATGTTTTTCATTGATGCGGAACAGGAAAACCATTTATCACCAATTTGAGCCTCTCCAAGGTTAGAGTTAGGTGATGTGGCTAATGCTGTAGCATCCTCTGGGATAGCAGCTACATTAATCCCTGGTGGAAGAACTGCACATTCTTGATTCAAGATACCCATCCAAGCGGCCGAGGATACATTCTGTAACATCGAGAAGAACTCTAAGACGCCAAATTTCTTGAGGCAAGCGAAAGTCTTTGATTGGGATGAATGTCCAATGATTAGGAGAGAAAGCTTTGAAACGGTGTACGGAACTCTTCAAGATATCTGCAGCAACACTAAGCCTTTTGGCAGCATTCTTATCGTTTGTTGTGGCGATTTTCGACAACTAATTGCTGTGGTGAAAAGGGGAAATGATGCTGATGTTGAATATGCCTGCATCAAGAAATCCTACTTGTGGAGACTTTTCACCAAGTTTCAATTGCACGCAAATATGGATTGACAGAGGGAGAAGGCGACTATTTTCAATTTTTTTTGGAGAAGACAATATTTTAAAGAATGAAGACGATGAAATTGAGACATGCTTCTATTAGCAGAAAGACTGGAGGATCGTATTGATTTAATCTATCCCATATTTAACAGAATTATTCTCCAACAATTGTATCTTGTTCCTCACAACGATAGCATGAGAAGCATAAATTCTACATGCATCAAACGCTTCCCAGGAATCATTAAAGGGTACGTTTCTTTCAATTGTGTCACTGAGGGAACGCATGATACTCACTTCCCAACAGAATTCCTCGATTCTCTCGAGCTCTCTGGATTACCACCACACAAATTGGAGTTGAAAAAAGGATCATCAATCATATTAATGAGAAACCTGGAGCCACCAAAGCTATGCAATGGAACGAGGATGATTGTGGAAGAGCTACACAATCTAATCGTTGCAAGAATCAACATTCCTTCAAAGATGACATTGTTCTCATTCCTAGGATAACACTTATTTTTGACAGAAGGTGAAGACATTCCCCTTCAGCGCACCCAATGGCCCATTCAATCAAGTTTTGCGATGACAATCCATAAAGCACAAGGACAAATAATGCAGAAGGTGTTGATCTACCTCGACAAACCGGTATTTCAGCATGGACAACTATATGTGGCTCTTAGCCGAGGAAGGATGAAGGGAAATGTCAAACTTTTCCTGAAGGATGGAATATTGACCAAGAATGTTGTCATTAAAAGCGTGCTTCGTTGAATGATGGCGTCTGTGATAAATTCTTTCTTTCCTAATTTGAGATTTTCTTTCTTAAAATTTGACCGCTGAATTTCTCTATATTAAAATTGTCTCTTTTTATCAACAGGAAATAGTCATCAAGAGGCAATGAGCAGCATAACACGACAAGAGACACACCAAGAAAGAACTTAATAATTCTCATCTTTAACATTTAAATTGTTCTTATATTTTAAGAGTCGTTCACATTTTAAACTTTAATAAATACTTTTTGCACTTTTGATGCCTGTGTGTTCACAATGGGAATCTAATAGGCAGGAATGTCTGTTCTGTGACAAAGCCCCTAAGAGTGCATGGTGGGAGGTTGTGGGGAGATGCACTGAATGTGTGCGGGGGGGGGGGGGGGTGGGGGGGGGGGGATGGCAAGGAGCAGAGTTGGGGGGTGAAGGGAGCAGGGCTAACTGAGTGAACTGCCAGCGTACCAGGCATGAGTGACTGCACTGCCAGCCCACGAGCTGTGATTAAGTGAACAGCCAGCCTAGGAGTCGTGAGTAAGTGAACTGCCAGCCCACGAACTGTGAGTATATGAACTGCCAGCCCACCAGCCGTAAGTGACTGAACTGCCAGCCAAATAATCCATTCAGTCAACCCTCTCCCACTTCTCTCTCTCACGGTCTGTCACCTGTTTTGGGCAGAATTTCTGGCAGCCTGGCAGGTCTGAGTGATTGTACTGCCAGGCCTCAGTGACAGAGCTGCCAGCCGAAGAATCCATTCGGCCAACAATATCTATACTAGCCCTCTGGAAAACAGTGCCTTCAGCTCACAACACCCATACTAGCACAACAGAAAGCTCTCCCCACTGGCCAGCAATATTGGAATTGGTGGAGAGGTGGAATATTGCATTGGGTGACCAGCCCTCCTTTGTGATGCTGGAACCCAATGGGTCCCACTTAGCCTAGTATATAGAGGAAAGTGTATCATTGGATGATACTGATTATCAGGAGACAATCTCCTGGAGTAACTTGCACCTCTGGAGAGCAAGGGCAGGCAACTTTCTAGGTCAGAACCCTTTTTCAGACTGCTTGGTGTGGGGTTGGGGGTTGGAGAAAGTTAGAAAGGAGACGTGGGAGTGTTCGCCTTAGATTCCCTTCCCTCTACAGATGCGACCCGACCCACTGGGTTCCTCCATTGTTTTAGAGGGAATGGACAGAATACGTTTTGAGTTGGAACCCTTCCTCAGACTGATTGGAGAGTGTGGGGGGGAGGAAGCTTGAAAAGAGAGATGGGGGCTGGACAAAACCTGGCAAGTGATAGGTGGACACAACATTCCGGAGTAACTCAGCGGGACAGGCAGTATCACTGGAGAGAAGGGATGGGTAATGTTTCAGGGTGAGACCCTTCTTCAGACGTGATAGGTGGAAATAGGTTAAGGAGACACAAAGCAGATGCTGGAATCTTGCATAGAGCACAATTTAGTTAGATGCACATAATCTCTTGCCCGTAGTGTGGGAATCGATGATCAGAGGACATGGGTTCAAGGTGAAGGGGAAATTATTTACTAGGAATCTGAGGGGTAACGTTTTCACACAGGGTGGTGGGTGCATGGAACAAGCTGCCAGCGGAGGTAGTTGAGGCTGGGACCATCCCAACGTTCTGGTATGGCAACCCCTGTTTATGCAACAACATGGTTATGTGGACCCCTGGATATTTCTGAACCTAACTGCTAGACAATTCTCTTTGTTTTCTCATGTTCACGATTCTTTTTCCAGAATAGATTATTTTTTATAGGCAGCCCCTTCATTCCATGGGTTAAGAAAATTGAATATACTGCTATAGTAATATCAGATCACTCATCTGTGATACTGGACCTAGGCTTTCCTTTAAATATTAAAGAACGACCTCTTTGGAAACTAAACCCCCTTTTGCTTTCCAATGAAACATTTTATAGTTTTGTGTCAGCTAACATAGACACATTCCTTGAAATTAATAAAACTGAGTCCGTATCCTGCTCTTTAATTTGGGAAACTTTAAAAGCCTACTTAAGAGGTTAAATCATATCTTATACTTCATACGCCAATAAAGAACGCAAGAAGGAAATGGAAACCCTGTTAAAATCCATCTTGACCCTGGATAGGCAATATTCTGAAGCACCCACCACACAATTAGACAAAACATAGAAAATAGGTGCAGGAGTAGGCCATTCGGCCCTTCAAGCCTGCATCGCCATTCAATGTGATCATGGCTGATCATCCAACTCAGTATCCCGTACCTGCCTTCTCTCCATACCTCCTGATCCCTTTAGCCACAAGTGCCACATCTAACGCCCTCTTAAATATAGCCAATGAACTGGCCTCAACTACCTTCTGTGGCAGAGAATTCCAGAGACTCACCACTCTCTGTGTAAAGAATGTTTTCCTCATTTCGGTCCTAAAGGAATTCCCCCTTATCCTTAGACTGTGACCCCTTGTTCTGGACTCCCCCAACATCGGGAACAATCTTCCAGCATCTAGCTTGTCCAACCCCTTAAGAATTTTGTAAGTTAATATAAGATCCCCCCTCAATCTTCTAAATTCCAGCGAGTACAAGCCGAGTCTATCCAATCTTTTCTCATATGAAAGTCCTGACATCCCAGGAATCAGTCAGGGCTGATTTACAAACGAAATTCAATCTTTTATCTACTAATCAAACAGAACTACTAATTCTCCGGACTCAAAGTCTTTATTATGAATATGGTGATAAGGCGAGCCGGCTTATGGCTCACCAGCTGAAACGTCAATCCGCGTCACGGCTTATTCCTCAGATAAGAGACATACAGCAAGACATAACAAGCAATCCAAAAGAAATAAACAATACTTTCACAGCCTTTTATTCTTCTCTTTACATCTCAGAATTCCCCTTGGATACTATAAATATGGAAACTTTCTTAGACGATTTGGAAATACCCACTCTGGAATTAGAAGACGCAGAAAATCTAGACCAACCGCTTGGGCAGGAAGAGATTAATAATGCCATTATGGTGATGCAGAGTGGAGAAACCCCTGGCCCTGACGGCTACCCATTAGAATTGTATAAGAAATTTAAGGACAAGCCCACACCTGTTCTTTTAGAAATGTTTGAAGAATCTTTGGAAAAAGGTTCATTACCCCCCACTCTTTCACAGGCTTCTGTTTCACTTCTTCTTAAAAAAGACAAGGATCCGACTCAATGTGGATCATATCGCCCCATCTCACTTTTGAATGTAGATGTAAACATTTTGGCGAAGGCGCTGGCTTGCCGTTTAGAATGCCAAATTCATAAAATAATCTCAGAAGAACAAACAGGTTTCATTAAAAATCGTCATTCCTTTTCTAATATCCGCCGATTGGCCAGCGTGCTCTATTCACCCAGTGCTTCTCCGCGCCAAGTGGCTGTTATCTCTTTGGATGCGGAACAGGCATTCGATCGAGTGGAGTGGCCTTATTTGTTCAGAGTCTTGGAGAGATTTGGATTTGGCAAAATATTTGTAGCCTGGGTTAAGCTTTTATATAATTCACCCTTAGCATGTGTACAGACCAATTATTTGCGATCTGTTATTTTCAATTAACACGTGGCACTCATCAAGGCTGCCCATTGTCTCCGCTTCTTTTTGCGATTGCAATTGAGCCCCTCTCTATTACACTTAAGTCAACTACATTATTCCAAGGCATTAGGAGACGAAACAGGGAACATCGTGTGTCTCTATATGCTGATGACCTTCTTTGTGCGAGCGACCCTATAGCCAGTAGCCCTGCAATTGTGTCCTTGTTGGATCAGTTTGGGACTTTTTCCGGCTATAAACTAAACCTCCAAAAAAGCCAATGCTTTCCCATCAACTTAGCCCTACAGATCCAACAGGAAACCCTGCCCTTTCACATGTCTCAAGAAGGGTTTGTATATTTAGCAATACACAGCACCCGCTTTTTCACATCCCTGTTTGCAGCTAACTACATGCCTCAAGTTAGCCAAATGACGGCTGACTTTGAGAGATGGCGCAGTCTGCCACTCACTATGGCTGGGAGAGTGCAGTCAGTGAAGATGACTGTACTTCCCAGATTTCTTTACTTGTTCCAATGTTTGCCGGTTTTCCTACCCAAGTTATTTTTTAACTCAGTTAACCAATCTATAACCTCCTTTATATGGGGTAACAAGGTTCCAAGGATCAATAAGTGCACTCTCCAAAGAGGTAGTGAAGTAGGTGGACTGGGCCTTCCTAGCTTTATTAATTATTACTGGGCATCCAATATCCAAAAGATATTATTCTGGCTCCACCAACCAGATACAGACTGGTGTCTGCTTGAATCACAATCCTGTTACTCCTCGTCTCTCCCAGCTTTAGTATATTCCTCCCTGCCATTGAAACCCTCTAGATTTGCATCCAACCCTGTCGTACTATCAACCATCACGTTTTAACCAGTTTCTTTGCCGTTATAAGCTTACATCAGCTTCAGTTCTGGGTCCCATTCACAGTAACCATTTATTCCCCCCTCTACACTGGACTCAACCTTTCGACAATGGGGTTTGAATGGTCTTATGTCCATTAAGGATTTATACACTAACAACATATTTGATAGTTTCGACTACCTACACAAAAAATATGGCCTCCCACAAGATAATTTCATTAACCCGAAATGTTACCCAATCCTTCCAGCACTTTGTGTCTACCTAAACAGTGCATATCCACATCGCGGTGTGCCAGCAGGCTGGAGGAGCGGGCAAAGGCCTTGCCACAGAGCGGACAAGTGAATAGGCACTGGCTGGTGTGGATTCGCCGGTGCTCCAGCAGGTGCTCAGGGGGGGTGAAGTCCTCACCACATGAGAGGGAATTTTTTGAGGACGTAACTAGGAAAATGGACAAGGAAGAGCCAGTGGATGTAGCCATTATTGTCTAAATAGTGTCAAGTTGGAAAAAAGGGAAGTATAACGGGATCCGGGGATCCTTGTTCATCAGTCACTGAAAGTAAGCATGCATGTACAGCAGGCAGTGAAGAAAGCGAATGGCCTGTTGGCCTTCATAAGAGGAGTCGAGTACAGGAGCAAAACGGTCCTTCTGCAGTTGTACAGGGCCCTAGTAAGACCACACCTGGAGTATTCTGTGTGGTTTAGGTCTCCAAATTTGAGGAAGGACATTCTTGCTATTGAGGGAGTGCAGCTTCTTGGTTCACACAGATTACCTCCCGGGACGGCGGGACTGTCATATGCTGAGAGAAGAGACGTGATCTTATTGAAACATGTAAGATTATTATGGGTTTGGATACGCTAGAGGCAGGAAACATGTTTCCGATGCTGGTGGAGTCCAGAACCAGAGCCACTGTTTAATAAGGAGTATGCCATTTAGAACGAAGATGGGGAAATACCTTTTCACACAGAGAGTTGTGAGTCTGTGGAATTCTGTGCCTCAGAAGGCAGTGGAGGCCAATTCTCTGGCTGCTTTAAAAAGAGAGTTAGATAGAGCTCTTAAAGATAGCGGTGTCAGGATAAATGGTGAGAGGGTAGGAAAGGGGTATTAATTGTGGACGATCAGCCATGATCAAAGTAAATGGCAGCGCTGGATCAAAGTGCTGAATGGCCTCCTGCACCTATTGTCGGGCAGGGGAAGGGACGCTCGCCGCCGGTGCTGCCACAGGCTGGACATGCGGGTGAAACCCTTGCCACTCAGTGCACTCAAAGGGTCTCTCTCTGGTGTGTATCCACTGGTGCTCCCGCAGCCCATGTGCTCTCTTGAAACGCTCACCACAGTGGGAGCAGCCGCTTGCTGGTGTGAGCCCACCGGTGCTGCCGCAACCCTCGCGAAGTGTCAAACGACTCAAGGCAGTACGGCAGTCGTACGGCTGGCCACTGGTGAGACAAGACATAGGAGGCCATGGCAAAGTGCTCTATGGGCTGGGGAAGGGACAATCACCGGCATGCACCCGCTGGTGGTACAGCAGGTTGCTGGACCTGGTGAAGCCCTTGCAGCACTGGGCGCAGGTGAAGGGGCGCTTGCTGGTGTAGGTATGCTGGTGCTTCAGCAGGTTGCTGGAGCAGGAGAAGCTCTTGTTGCAGTTGTAGTTGTCACTGCAGTTGTAGGCCCGCCCCCTGGTGTGCAGGCGCCTGTGCACCTTCAGTTGCGTGCAGGACATGAAGCCTTTGCCATAGTCGGAGCAGGTGAAGGGCCGCTTACCGCCGAGCACCCGCCGGTGCTCCCACAGCCCCGACAACTGGGCAAAGCTCTTGACGCAGGTGGAGCAGCCATTGGGCTACTTGCCCATGTGCACCCGCCGGTGCACCTGCAGCCCCGACAACTGCGCGAAGCTCTTTCCGCAGGTGGAGCAACCATAGGGCTTCTCGCCCGTGTGCACTCGCTGGTGTATCTTCAGTTCCTGCGCCGTCTTGAAGCTTTTGCCGCAGTCAGAGCATTCAAAGGGGCGTTCTCCCGTGTGTACCCGCCGGTGCCCCTGCAGCCCCGACGATTGCGTAAAGGTCTTGCCGCAATCGGGGCAGTCAAAGGGGCGTTCTCCCGTGTGCACTCGTCGGTGCACCTGCAGCCCCGACGACTTGGTAAAGCTCTTGCCGCAGTCGGGGCACTCAAAGGGGCGTTCTCCTGTGTGTACCCACTGGTGCACCTGCAGCCCCGACAAATGGGTAAAGCTCTTGCTGCAGGTGGGGCAAATGTAGGGCTTCTCGCCCTTGTGCATGCGCTGGTGCCCCTGCAGCGCCGACAAATGGGTAAAGCTCTTGCCGCAGGTGGAGCAACCATAGGGCTTCTCGCCCGTGTGCAGGCGCAGGTGCCCCTGCAGCCCTGACCAACCGGTAAACCTCTTGCCGCAGGTGGAGCAGCCATAGGGTTTTTCGCCCGTGTGCACCCGCCGGTGTATCATCAGTTCCCGCGCCGTCTTGAAGCTCTTGCCGCAGTCAAAGCATTCAAAGGGGCATTCTCCTGTGTGCACTCGTTGGTGCACCTGCAGCCCCGACAATTGGGTAAAGGTCTTGCCGCAGTCTGAGCAGTCAAAGGGACGTTCTCCCGTGTGCACCCGGCGGTGGTTGTCCAGTAGACTCGGGTACAGCCAGGCCTTGCCACACACGTCGCACTCATAACGCTTCTCCTTATGCCCCGTCATGTGGTTCTCCACTGAAGCTCAGCCCCTCGAAGCTCAGTCCGCACACCGATCAGATGGGAAGGGGGGAGGCTCACCGGCACCCTCGCCGCCCTCAATGGCCGCTTACGTCCCCTTCTCTCTGTCCACAGCAATGGCTCCTAAACCCTGCAGGAGGGGAAAACAGAAGGTCAATAAGCTGGCAAACAGAACATTACTGACGCGTGAACATTACTGGTGCTTGAGGTGGGGGGGGGGGCAAGGGTGGTGAGGAGGGGAACGGCGGGGGGGGGGGAGGTGGAGGGTGGGGGGAGGAGGAAGTGAGTGGGGGAGATACGAGGGGGGAAGGAGGGGAGAGGTGGTGGAGAGGCAAGGGGGGAATTGGGGAAGGGGGATGAGGATGGTGGAAGTGAGGGGAGGGGAAGAAGGGAGAGGGGTTATGAGGGGAGAGTGGGGGGGAGAGTGAGTTGAGTGAGGGGAGATGGGGAGAAGGGAGGGGGTGAGGAAGCAAGTGGGAGAGGGGGGCTGCACGACCAGCGCACTGACGTCACCACCAATCGCAGAGTCACATGGGGGGTGGCATGCATCATGGGAAGAAGGTTCAGGGCACTGTTTAGTTGCTGCTGGACCTTCCCCGTCCCTGTCCCCTCCCGGGTGTCCCGTCCCTGTCCGGGTTGGCCCTGAGCTGTCGGGGCAGTGGTGGCACTGGCTCCAGCTCAGCTCTGCCCTGCCCGTCTGTCCCACCGGGTTGGTCGCAGCCCTGGACTGAGCGGTGGTGGCCCTCGACTTGCAGCCAGCCGGGGGGGGGGGGGGGGGCTGGCTCCAGCTCAGCTCTGCTCCAACTCCCGGGGAACCTATTCCTGGGGGGGCCGGGGACCGTCAGTTGGCCACCTCGGTGCCGGCGGGCGCCGAGCGCTGGTCATCGGTGGGGATGCCTATCTGCTATCTTTAAGACCCACAGCCTTCTGAGGCAGAGAATCCCAGATTCACAACCCTCTGGGGTCTGTTCTAAATGGCCTTCACCCTTGGTAACTCAAATGTTTAATGTTTTATGTGTCATTCTTAATTGTTGCAGTATGTCACGGGTTATGATAGTATGTTGCAGTATGTCACGCAGAGTAAACGGGTCATTTTCAGAATGGCAGGCAGTGACTCGTGGGGTACCGCAAGGTTCAGTGCTGGGACCCCAGCTATTTACAATATATATTAATGATTTGGACGAGGGAATTTAACGCAACATCTCCAAGTTTGCGGATGACACGAAGCTGGGGGGCAGTATTAGCTGTGAGGAGGATGCTAGGAGGCTGCAAGATAACTTGGATAGGTTGGGTGATTGGGCAAATGCATGGCAGATGCAGTATAATGTGGATAAATGTGAGATGTGATGTATCCACTTTGGTGGCAAAAACAGGAAAGACTATTATCTGAATGGTGGCCGATTAGGAAAAGGGGAGATGCAACGAGACCTGGGAGTCATGGTACACCAGTCAATGAATGTAGGCATGCAGGTGCAGCAGGCAGTGAAGAAAGCGAATCGTATGTTGGCATTCATGGCAAAAGGATTTGAGTACCAGAGCAGGGATGTTCCACTGCAGTTGTACAGGGTCTTGGTGAGGCCACACCTGGAGTATTGCCGACAGTTTTGGTCTCCTAATCTGAGGAAAGACATTCTTGCGATAGAGGGAGTACAGAGAAGGTTCACCAGACCTATTCCTGGGACGGCAGGACTTCCATATGAAGAAAGACTGGATAGACTCGGCTTGTACTCGCTGGAATTTAGAAGATTGAGGGGGGATCTTATAGAGACTTACAAAATTCTTAAGGGGTTGGACAGGAAGATTGTTCCCGATGTTGGGGAAGTCCAGAACAAGGGGTCACAGTTTAAGGATAAGGGGGAAGTCTTTTAGGACTGAGATGAGAAAATCATTTTTCACACGGAGAGTGGTGAATCTGTGGAATTCTCTGCCACAGAAGGTAGTTGAGGCCAGTTCATTGGCTATATTTAAGAGGGAGTTAGATGTGGATCTTGTGGCTAAAAGGATCAGGGGGTATGGAGAGAAGGCAGGTACAGGGTACCGAGTTGGATGATCAGCCATGATCATATTGAATGGCAGTGCAGGCTCGAAGGGCCGAATGGCCTACTCCTGCACCTATTTTCTATGTTTCTATGCTTTGTTGTTACTTGCGAGCGGAGCACCAAGGCAAATTCCTTGTATGTGTACAAACTTGACCAATAAATGTATTCATTCATACATCTCACTGTACTCAAGGTAGACTGGAAAGGGATACTAGCAGGAGTCTGAAGAAGGGTTTCAGCCCGAAACGTAGCCTACCTCCTTCGCTCAATAGATGCTGCTGCACCCGCTGAGTTTCTCCAGCATTTTGTGCACCCTAGCAGGAATGATGGTGGAAGAGCAATGGCAGGAATTTCTGGGCATAATCCGGAACACACAGGATCATTTCATACCAAAAAGAAAGAAAGATTCTAAAGGGAGTAGGAGGCAACTGTGGCAGACAAGAGAAATTAGGGATGGAATAAAACAAAAAGAAAAGATGTATAACACAGCAAAGAGTAGCCAGAAGCCAGAGGATTGGGAAACTTTCATAGGACAACACAAGGAAACACAATGGGCAATATGGGCTGAAAAGATGAAGTATGAGGGGAAGAAGGCCAGGAATGTAAATAAGGACAGTAAAAGCTTCTTTAGATATGTTAAGGGAAAAAGAATAGCAAAGTCAAATGTGGGTCCCTTGAAGGCAGACACGGGTGAAATTATTATGGGGAACAAGGACATGGCAGAAGAGTTGAACAGGTAATTCGAATCTGTCTTCTCTAAGACACAAACAATCTCCCAGAAGTACTGGAGGACAGAGGGTCTAAGGGGGTCGAGGAACTTTTAAAGACATTTTCATTAGGCGAGAAATACGATTGGGTAGGCTAATGGGACTTAAGGATGATAAATCCCCTGGGCCTGATGGACTGCATCCCAGGGTCCTCAGGGAGGTGGCTCTAGAAATAGTGGACACATTGGTGATCATTTTCCGACGTTCAATAGATTCAGGATCAGTTCCTGTGGATTGGAGGATAGCTAATGTTATCCCACTTTTCAAGAAAGGAGCGAGAGAAAAAACAGGGAATTACAGACCAGTTAGCCTGACTTCGGTGCTGGGAAAGATGCCCGGAGACAATTAATAAAGAGGAAATGATGGGGCATTTGGATAACAGTAAAAGGATTAATCCAAGTCAACATGGATTTATGAAAGGAAAATCATGCTTGACTAATCTTCTGGAATTTTTTGAGGATATGACAAGTAAAATGGATGAAGGGGAGCCAGTGGATTGAGTGTATCTAGACTTTCAGAAAGCCTTTGATAAGGTCCCGCACGGAAGACTTGTGACTAAAATTAGAGCACATGGTATTGGGGGTAGGGTGTTGACGTGGACAGAAAATTGGTTGACAGACAGGAAGCAAAGAGTAGGAGTGAATGGGTCATTTTCAGAATGGCAGGCAGTGGCGACTGGAGTGCCGCAAGGCTCGGTGTTGGGGCCGCTACTGTTTACCATATATATTAATATTTGGAAGAGGCAATTAGGAGCAATTTTACAGATGACACAAAGCTGGGTGGCAGTGTGAACTGTGAAGAGGATGTTAGGAGGTTGCAGGGGGATCTGGACAGGTTGAATGAGTGGGCAGATGCAAGGCAGATGCAGTATAATATAGATAAATGTGAGGTTATCCACTTTGGCGGCAAAAACAAGGGGGCAAATTATCATCTCAACGGGGTTAGGTTAGGTTGGGGGGAGGTGCAGCTAGACCTGGGCGTCCTTGTACACCGGTCACTGGAAGTTAGTGTGTAGGTACAGCAGGCAGTGAGGAAAGCTAATGGAATATTGACCTTCATAACAAGAGGATTTCAGTATAGGAGTAGAGAGGTTACTCTGCAGTTTTATTGGGCTCTGATAAGACCACATCTGGAGTATCGTGTTAAAGAAGGAACTGCAGATGCTGGAGAATCGAGGGTTACACAAAAGGCTGGAGAAACTCAGCAGGTGCAGCAGCATCTAAGGAGCGAAGGAGATAGGCGACGTTTCGGGTCCAGACTGCTGAAGAAGGGTCTCGACCTGAAACGTCGCCTATCTCCTTCACTCCTTAGATGCTGCTGCACCCGCTGAGTTTCTCCAGCCTTTTGTGTAACTCTGGAGTATTGTGTACAGTTTTGGTCTCCTAATTTGAGGAAGGACATCCTTGTGATTGAGGCAGTGCAGTGTAGGTTCACAAGATTGATCCCTGGGATGGCGGGACCGTCATATGAGGAAAGATTAAAAAGACTAGGCTTGTATTCACAGGAGTTTAGAAGGATGAGGGGTTATCTTATAGAAACATATAAAATTATAAAAGGACGGGACAAGCTAAATGCAAAGAAAAAAGTTCCCAATGTTGGGCGAGTTCAGAAGCAGGGGCCGCAGTCTTAGAATAAAGTGGAAGCCGTTTAAGACTGAGGTGAGAAAAAACTTTTTCACCCAGGGAGTTGTGAATTTGTGGAATTCCCTGCCACAGATGGCAGTGGAGGCCAAATCACTGGATGGATTTAAGAGAGAGTTAGATAGAGCTAGCGGCTAGTGAAATCAAGGGATATGGGGAGAAGACAGGCACGGGTTATTGATTGGGGACGATCAGCCATGATCACAATGAATTACGGTGCTGGCTTGAAGGGCCAAATGGCTTCCTAATGCACCTATTTAATAATACCTTAAATGGTGAAGTGACAATTAAATTGAATCTTGAATAGTGAAATTGTCCCATCGCCCCCCCCCCCCCCCCCCCCCTTATTGTTAACGTAGCGATGTTAGCGGGGTGAAGATTAATGTGCAGATTAGTCTCGCTTGCTGGAGGCGGATTTGCTCGGGCTGCTAGCTGATGAAGAAAAAAAAAAATCGGACTTCCGGTCCCAGACTACTATTTTTTAAATTAGCTAGACAATTTAATTGGATTAAAATTAAAGTGACATCAACGCCTACTACGTGACGGGTCGCAAGAACAGGACAAAACAAAGGGTAAGTCGTGTATTTTACATATAATCTTGCTTCTTGGGATGGCTTTGATTTAAATTCTACATTGTGAAAATGTTATTTGGGCCCCTTACGATTCGGCCATGTCTTTCCTGCCAACATGGGGTTCAAATTCACCGCAAATGCAACGTTCCAATCGATGGCGTTCCAGAAACACCCAATAGCAAGATGATTAAAATGCCCATTTTCTTTGGACAATCATGTCATAAGCCTTCTAAATTGTCTATATTTTGTGTTATTCTCTCTCCATGATCATTATTTTCAAACTAAATATTCACAACAGTTTGCGTCACATGTATTGTTCAAAAAACTATAATTTTGATTATATTGAGTGGATGTTTCTGGATTAATTTATGGGAATTAAACATTACAATCCTTCCATCTGGCATATAAATTCATGACAATGAGATTTAAAAATCATGTTATATTGTGAATTCTTGTGTGAATGATTAGTTTGTTATTTGGATACGTAGGCTATTAAAAAAACATATATCCTTTTCTTAAGAAACTGAATCTACAGGACATTCCTAATGGAAAAGTAGTGGGCAGAAAGGCATGTCATGCGTGGTTTGAAGAGCAAATACTTGTAGTTTACAATGCCAAAATTGAAAAAAGGCGAGGAAAAACAAGGTGTACAGAGTTGCTCATTTGTTACAATCTGAGGAGTATTATGATGCTACTGATTATGATATGCCAATATACCAGCTAGCAACTGATCGTCTCCATAAATACACGATCTAGTGCTAGAAATTGTAATGTATTTACCTATCTGTTACGGATTTACAGCATATAATACAATAATATTAAAGTTGTAATATTGAGAATATCACATTTTTAAATTTTCATAGCAGTCTGGGTGTTTATTACTATTTCCGAACTGTAAGTTTAAAACCCGATCATGGGGCTTCGATTTACAGAGGCCCAGGAGCGGTTGCAGCGGGAGGAACCCAAATCTGTAACGTTCCATTCGCAGTTCACCTTCAGATGGATGTCAGATGTGGGAGGTCATGGAGTCTGATAGCCCTCCAGACGTCCACATCTGCGCCAGGTGCATCGAGATGGGGCGCCTAAGGGACCGTATTAGAAACCTGGAGCAGCAGCTCGATGACCTCCGTCTGGTCAGGGAGAGCGAAGAGGTCAAAGAGAGGAGTTACAGAAAGGTGGTCACTCGAAAACCACAGGAGGTAGACAAGTGGATCACGGTGAGGAGGGGCAAGGGGCAGAGGCAGGGACTAGAGAGTACCCCGATGGCTGTACACCTTGGCAATAAGTACTCCTGTTTGAGTACTGTTGGGGGGCACAGCCTACCTGGGGGTAGCAACAGCAGCCGGGCCTTCGGTACAGAGACTGGCCCTATTGCTCAGAAGGGTAAGGAAAAGAAGAGAAGGGCAGTAGTAATAGGGGACTCAATAGTTAGGGGGTCAGATAGGTGATTCTGTGGACGCAGTCAGGAGACCCGGATGGTAGTTTGCCTCCCTGGTGCCAGGGTCTGGGATGTGTCTGAACGTGTCCAACATATCCTGAAATGGGAGGGAGAGGAGCCTAAGGTCGTGGCAAATATAGGTACCAATGATACTGGTAGAAAAAGAGAACAGGTCCTGAAAGGAGAATTTTGGGAGTTAGGAGGAGAGTTAAGGAGAAGGACCGCAAAGGTAACAATCTCAGGATTACTGTCTGTGCCACACGACAGTGAGAGTAGGAATGGAGCGAGGTGGAGGATAAATGTGTGGCTGAAGGACTGGTGCAGAGGGCAGGGATTCAAGTTTCTGGATCATTGGGACCTCTTTTGTGGAAGGTATGACCTGTACAAAAAGGACGGGTTGCACTTGAACCCGAGGGGGACCAATAACCCGGCGGGGAGATTTGCATAGGCTACGGGGGAGACTTTAAACTGGAACGGTTGGGGGAACGGACTCAAATAGATAAAAGATAGTAGTCAGTGTGTGAGGCAGGAGGCAGAGAAGGGAAGCATTCAGACCCAACATGTAGGGGAGAAAGAAGACAAAGATAATAAACAGAGAATAAGAGGTGGGTTTCTTAAATGTGGGAGCAGAAAGACAGAGGGGTGTAAAACGAGGGTAGAAGTAATAGGTAGCAACGTGAAAAGTAAAAGTGGCAGGCAGACAAATCCAAGGCAAAAATCAAAAAGGGCCACTTTTCAACATAATTGCATAAGGGTAAGAGTGTTGTAAAAACAAGCCTGAAGGCTTTGTGTCTCAATGCAAGGAGCATTCGTAATAAGGTGGATGAGTTGAATGTGCAGATAGCTATTAATGATTATGATATCGTTGGGATCACAAAGACATGGTTCCAGGGTGACCAAGGCTGGGAGCTGAACATCCAGGGATATTCAATATTCAGGAGGGATAGACAGAAAGGAAAATGAGGTGGGGTAGCGTTGCTGGTTAGAGAGGATATTAACGCAATCGAAAGGAAGGACATTAGCTTGGAGGATGTGGAATCAATATGGGTAGAGCTGCAAAACACTAAGGGGCAGAAAACGCTAGTAGGAGTTGTGTATAGGCGACCTAACAGTAGTAGTGGAGTTGGGGATGGCATCAAACAGGAAATTAGAAAAGGTAAAACAGTTATAATTGGTGACTTCAATCTACATATAGATTGGGTGAATCAAATTTGCTGGGGTGCTGAGGAAGAGGATTTCTTGGAATGTATGCGGGATAGTAAGGGAGAACCAAAGGATGTGTTATATCTGGACTTTCCGAAGGTTTCGACAAGGTCCCACATAAGAGATTAGTATACAAGCTTAAAGCACACGGTACTGGCGGTTCAGTATTGATGTGGATAGAGAACTGGCTGGCAGACAGGAAGCAAAGAGTAGGAGTAAACGGGTCCTTTTCAGAATGTCAGGCAGTGACTAGTGGGCAAGGTTCAGTGTCGGGACCCCAGCTATTTTCAATATATATTAATGACCTAGATGAGAGAATTGAATGCAACATCTCCAAGTTTACAGATGACATGAGGCTGGGGGGCAGTGTTAACTGTGAGGAGGATGCTAGGAGGCTTCGAGGTGACTTGGATAGGCTGGGTGAGTGGGCAAATGGATGGCAGATGCAGTATAATGTGGATAAATGTGAGGTTATCCACTTTGGTGGCAAAAACAGGAAAGTAGACTCTAATCTGAATGGTGGCCGATTAGGAAAAGGGGAGATGCAACGAGACCAGGGTGTCATGGTGCACCAGTCATTGAAAGAAGGCATGCAGGTGCAGCAGGCAATAAAGAAAGCGAATGGTATGATAGCATTCATAGCAAAAGGATTTGAGTATAGGAGCAAGGAGGTTCTACTGCAGTTGTACAGGGTCTTGGCGAGACCACACCTGGAGTATTGCGTACACTTTAATCTCCAAATCTGAGGAAAGACATTCTTCCCATAGAGGGGTACAGAGAAGGCTCACCGGACTGATTCCTGGGATGTCAGGACTTTCATGTGAGAAAAGACTGGATAGACTCAGCTTGTACTCGCTAGAATTTAGAAGATTGAAGGGGGATCTTGTAGAAACTTAAAAAAATCCTAAGGTGTTGGACCGGCTAGATGCAGGAAGATTGTTCCTGATGTTGGGGTAGTCCAGAACAAGGGGTGACAGTTTAAGGATAAGGGGGAAATCTTTTAGGACCGAGATGAGAAAAACATTTTTCACACAGAGAGTGGTGAATCTCTGGAATTCTCTGCCACAGAAGGTACTGGAGGTCACTTCATTGGCTATATTTAAGAGATAGTTTGATGTGGCCCTTGTGACTAAAGGGATCAGGGGTATGGAGAGAAGGCAGGTACAGGATACTGAGTTGGATGATCAGCCATGACCATATTGAATGGTGGTGCAGGCTCGAAGGGCCGAATGGCCTACTCCTGCACCTATTTTCTATGTTTCTATGTTTCCGTCATAACGGTCAATTTTGTTATTAGCTACAATTAGGTAATTAACTAATTATATGCTTTAATTTCAGATCATCAAAGTAAGATGTGTTATATTTGTTTCAGAATACTTCAATCTATAATAACTGAAAATTTAATTCAGTTCTCAAAATTTCTAAGAAAGTTATGGCCTTTTGACTCGATCACAGCTTTTGTGTTAAGTCAATGGAAAAGCAATGACGAACAAGATGCTAATTTAAGAGTATGAACATGGCCATACCTTTTTTAATACTGAAGATATGAAAGTGAATTTGGTGTCAAATTAAACTTATTTTTATGCTTTATCTGATAGGATAAATTGCAGGTTTGATTTTTAAAATCTCAAAATGTTGTAACATAGTTACTTATTGTCAAAGGGCCTGAAGTTTCCACACCCAATCACTCCAATGACAAAGTTACACCAGTATTGTATTTTTTGTGTTTACCTTCAGCCTGAAGAAGGGTCTCAACCCGAAACGTCGCCCAATTGCTTCTGTGCAGAGATGCTGCTGCTGCCCATCTGTCTGCCTGTCTGTCTGTCTGTCTGTCTGTCTGTCTGTCTGTCTGTCTGTCTGTCTGTCTGTCTGTCTGTCTGTCTGTCTGTCTGTCTGTCTGTCTGTCTGTCTGTCTGTCTGTCTGTCTGTCCCTCTGAGTTACTCCGGCATTTTGTGTCCACCTTCAAATTACAAACAAACAAACGCATCTCCAATTGTTGCTGACGTCATGGCGCAGGGTGGGGTGGGCGGGTAAACGTCACGGCGCAGGGCGTACGTCACAGTGACGGGTTGACCAGCCTCAGTGAGAACCCGACCTGCGTCACGTGGAGAGGGAGAAGGGGAGGGATGAAGGGAGGAAGTCAGTGATGGAAGTCCAACTCCTCTTGCCTTGTTTCTAGGTTTTTGTTTCTCTCTATATATGCATAACAGCATGAATTATAATCTGATTTCCATACACGAATATACTAAGGTCATTCATGTGCTGCACCTGTCGATCAGAGCCTGGCTCTACTGTGGAATGTAGTTAAGAATGTAATTTAGCCTAACCTAATTTATACCCAATCCAATTTGAAGCATAAATGTTGCATTCAAGTGTAAGTTGAAAGACTCGCAACAGTATGCACCAAATTGCACAATTTCAAGTTGAAAAATGCAAAAGCTCACACCCATTGTTGGCAGCCCTGTGTATAATATCTGAATAAATTAAGTCATTCACCCCTCTAGTTTCATTCACCCCAAAATAATTTCATTCACTCTTGGGTGAACCAGTCACCAGTTTAAAAAGCACTGGACTAGAGGGTGTGAGCTACAGGGAGACGTTGAGTCGGCTGGGTCATTAATTCTTGGAGCGCAGGAGTATGAGGGGTGATCTTGGAAGTGTATAAAATCATGATGTGAATAGATCAGGTAGATGCACAGAGTCCCCTGCCCAAAGTAGGAGAATCGAGGACCAGAGGACATGGGTTCAAGGTGAAGGGGAAATTATTTAATCGGAATCCGAGGGGTAACTTTTTCACACAAAGGTGGTGGATGTATCCGCTATCTTTAAGAGCCCTACCCAGCTCTCTTGAACGCATCCAGAGAACCTGCCCCCACCGCCCTCTGAGGCAGAGAATTGCACACACTCACAACTCTCCGTGAGAAAAGTGTTTCCTCATCTCCATTCTAAATGGGTTACCCCTTATACTTAAACTGTGCCACCTGGTTCTGGACTCCCCCAACATCAGGAACATGTTTCCTCTAGCATGTCCAAACCCTTAACAATCTTATATGTTTCAATAAGATCCCCTTAACCTTCTAAACTCCAGAATGTACAAGCCCAGCTGCTTCATTCTCTCAGCATATGACAGTCCTTCCATCCCAGGAATTAACCTTGTAAACCTACGCTGCACTTGCTCCATAGCAAGAATGTCCTTCCTCAAATTAGGGGACCAAAACTGCACACAATACTCCAGGTGCAGTCTCACTAGGGCGCCGTATAACTGCAGAAGGACCTCTTTGCTCCTATATTCGATATCTCTTGTTATCGAATACATCAAATGCGAGTCTGTGGAATTCTCTGCCTCGGAGGGCAGTGGAGGCAGGTTCTCTGGATGCTTTAAAGAGAGAGCGAGATAGGGCTCTTAAAAATAGCGGAGTCAGGGGATATTGGGCGAAGGCAGGAACGGTGCACTGATTGGGGTTGATCAGCCATGATCACATTGAATGGCGGTGCTGGCTCGAAAGGCCAAATGGCCTAATCCTGCACCTATTGCATGTGACATACTTGGCCAATAAACTTATTCATTCATTCATTTCACTGCACCTTAATTGGGGAAGTGACAATTAAATTGAATCATGAAATTGCCCCCACCCCTTATAGGGAGGTTTCACTGCAGTCGGGTCATGATCCGTGACCCGTACTGTTGCTACGCTAGGACAGGTGGTGAACACGCGATGAACTGCAGGTAAGCACTAACCATTGTTTCCAGCGTAGCGGGCCCGTTAAAACATGCCAAAAGTGCCAATTTTTGCACTGTAAATAATTATGGAAATCGGGATAAGCGTGAGAGACATTTAGCCTACTTCAGAATTCCAAAAGTGAGGAGAAATGACGGTAGATAGAAGCGAGAGCTGAAGGGACAACAGCCAAAGTACTTGCCGAACATTGGCCGTTTGCTCACTGCATTTCATCAACTAAGGCATTATTTGTGTTTTTTCTTGATTCCTTTGGCATCTAAAAAGTTTCAGAAGTGATTTCACCTGGCTGTAAAATTTTAAATCGCCCATGGTTCTCAAGTGGGTTTTTACATACAAAAAGAAAACACCTATGAAGCAAAATATACAGCCAGATTCATCACTTCTGAGACTTTTTAGATACCAAAGGAATCAAGAAAAACGACAAATAATGCCTTAGTTGATTACATGCAGTGAGGAAACGCGATAATTCGCAATATTTTCAATTCCGAGATCTGCACGGCCAATGTTCTCCAAGCACTTTGGCTGTTGTTGTCCCTTCAGCTCTCGCTTCTCTTTACCTTCATTTCACTTCATGTTTGGAAAGCTGAAGTTGGGCAAATGTCTCTCACGCTTCCCCCGACTTCCACATTTTTTTACAGCGCACAAACTCAACATTTTGGCGGTTTTTAACAGGTAGGAAAGTCGCGTTTCTTGCATTAATAACATGTAGCGGAAGTTACGGATGTCCTGTCCTCCAGATGGATTGAGCGGCTCCGTGCGTCAAGCCCTTTGACCCAGTGACCTTACGTGCAAACCCCTATTGTTAAAGGGCCTTAAGGTTCCACACTCTATCACTCCAGGACAAAGTTACTCCAGCATTTTATTTTTTTGTGTCTACCTTTAGTCTGAAGAAGGGTCTCGACCCGAAACGTCCCCCAATTGCTTCTGTGCAGAGACGCTGATGCCGCCGCCCGCCTATCTCCTTCACTCCTTAGATGCTGCTGCACCCGCTGAGTGTCTCCAGCTTTTTGTGGACCCTCGAGTTACTCCGCCATTTTGTGTCACTGCGCTGGGCGGGCGGGTAAACGTCACGGCGCGGAGCGGGGCAGGCAGACGTCACGGCGCTGGCCGGGAGGTAAACGTCACGGCGCTGGGCGGTGCAGGTTAACGTCACGGCGCTGGGCGGTGCAGGTTAACGTCACGGCGCTGGCCGGGAGGGACACGTCGCGGCGCTGGGCGGGCGGATAAACGTCACGGCGCAGAGCGGGGCATGCAGGCGTCACGGCGCTGGCCGGGAGGGATGCGTCACGGCGCTGGGTGGGCGGGGCAACGTGGCAGGCCGGGGCGGGCGGGTTAACGTCACGGCGTAAGGCAGTTAGACGTCACGGCGCAAGGCGGGGCGGGAAAACGTCATGGCACAGGGCGGGGCGGGGAAACATCCCGGCGCTGGGCAACGTCATGGCGTGGGGCGGGGCGACGTCACGGCGCAGGGCGGAGCAAGGAGACGGCGCAGGGCGGGGCGTGTAAACGTCATGGCGCAGGGCGGGGCGGGGAGATGGCGCAGGGCGGGGCGGGTAAACGTCATGGCGCAGGGCGGGGCGGGGAGATGGCGCAGGGCGGGGCGGGTAAACGCCATGGCGACGGGGTTTTGTGCATAATCTTTGGTTTGTAGTGTGAAAAAGAGAAGTTAGTGCGACTTGGGTGGGGGAGAGATAGAGAGAGAAGGAATGCCAGGGCCCGAGGGCTGAGGGAGAAGTGGGAAGGGGAGGAGACAGCCAGGGTTAACAGAATTGAGAACATTCAATGTTTAAGCCCAGAGGATGCAGACTCCCCAAGCGGAATATGAGGTGCTGTTCCTCCCCTTGCGGTGTTGCTCACTCTGGCCGTGGAGGAGGCCCAGGACCGAGAGGTCGGATACGGAAAGGGAGGTGGAGTTGAAGGATGGGATGCGCGGCGGCTCCAGATCGGTTTGGCCCCGCCCCCTCTCAGTGACAACCCGACCCGCGTCACGTGGAGAGGGGGGAGGGGGCGGGTAAGGCAGCATCTGTGGGGAAGACAGACACAAAGGACCTGAGCAGCTTCTTAAACTATTTCAGTCTCCTTCACCCTCGAGTTTTTATCACAACATTTAATTCACCCTCGACTAAATGATCTTATGTTTTTTGGTACTTTTCGTCTTATTCTCCCTTGTGTATAATATCTGAATAAATTAAGTCATTCACCCTTCATGCACCCTCTAGTTTCATTCACCCTCTAGTTTAATTCACACCAAAATAATTTCATTCACCCGCCTTGGGTGAACCATTCACCAGTTTAAAAAGCACTGAACTAGAGGGGAGAGCTACAGTGAGAGGTTGAGTCGGCTGGGTCATTAATTTTTGGAGTGCAGGCGTATGAGAGGTGATCTTCGAGGTGCATAAAATCATGAGGGGAATAGGTCGGGTAGATGCACATAGTCTCTTGCCAGAGTAGGGAAATCGAGGACCAGAGGACATGGGTTCAAGGTGAAGGGGAAAGATTTAATCGGAAACTGAGGATGTAACGTTTTCACACAAAGGGTGGTGGGGGTATGGAACAAGCTGCCAGATGAGGTAGTTGAGGCTGGGACTATCCGATAGTTTAATGAACAGTTAGACAGGTACGTGGATAGGACAGGTTTGGAGGGATGCTGGAAGCTGCCATGTGCTGCACATGGATTGAGCTGCTCTGTGCGTCGCACCTTTTGACCCGATTACCTTACATGCAACCCCCCTATAGACAATATGTGCAGGAGCAGGCCATTCAGTGCTTCGAGCCAGCACCGCCATTCAATGTGATCATGGCTGATCATCCCCAATCAGTACCCCGTTCCTGCCTTTTCCACATATCCCCTGACCCCACTATCTTTAAGAGCCCTATCCAGCTCTCTCTTGAAAACATCCAGAGAACCTGCCTCCGCCACCCTCCGAGGCAGAGAATTCCACAGACTCACAACTCTCTGTGAGAAAAGAGTTTCATCAAATATCAGCAAAAGACATTGAGGAATCAATCAGATCGTTGAAAAATGGAAAAGCTGCTGGCCCTGATGGCCTTAGTGTTGAATTTTATAAGAAGTTTCACGACTTGATTTCCCCACGTTTACAAATAATATATAAATATGATTAAGAACAAGGAAAGTTACCAGAAACTCAAAATGAGTCCACAATCACACTCATTCCTAAGGTAGATAAGGATCTGGAAGATCCTGGATCATATAAAGCAATTGCTCTTCTAAATACTGATCAAAAAATATTAACTACAATTTTATCTCAAAGGTTGTTTAGTGATTAATAAACTAATACATCATGATCAAACAGGCTTTATTCCCAAACGTTATTCCACTTACAACTTGAGACGATTATTTAATATCATTTATCCAAAAAGAATTAATGATATTGAATTAGCTGTTATTTCACTAGATGCGGAAAAAGCATTCGACCAGGTTGAATGGCCTTACTTATTCAAGATAATGCAGAAATTTCAACTGGGGGATAGATTTTGTAAATGGGTTAAAATGTTATACTCCAACCCTGTTATACTGTTATGTTATACTGCAAGAATACTAACAAATCAAATGTTATCAGCCAAATTTAATCTCTTTAGGGGTTGTAGAAAAGGATGCCGGTTATCACCCTTATTATTTGCTCTTGCAATCGAACCATTGGCCGAAAGGATTAGATCAGACCCTGAAATATATGGATACAATACCAATACCACAGCGAATAAAATATCTTTATATGCAGACGATGTCTTAATATATATTACAAAACCGGAGATTAGTATTCCTAATCTACTTAACGTTATAACTGTTTGGTACATTTTCAGGATATAGAATTAATTGGAATAAAAGTGACATTATGCCTATAACTGGAATAAAATCAAATATATTACAACAATTCCCGTTTAAAATAGGTACGGACAAATTTAAATATCTAGGAATTAATGTATCCAAATCTTATAATTTTTTATTCAAATTAAATTATCCTCCGTTATTGAATAAACTAAAAAAGAATATTCTATACTGGAAAACACTACCAATATCAATGATTGGCAGAATAAATGCTATAAAAATGATCTTTTTACCACAATTATTATATTTATTTCAAGCTATCCCTTTATACCTCAATAAAACTTTTTTTTTTAATCGATTCTATTGTTAACAGCTTTATTTGGGATTATAAAAATCACAGAATAAGTAAAATACACTTATGTAAATCCAAGATAAATGGAGGATTAGCGGTACCTAATTTTTAATATTATTTTTGGGCGGTTCAGATTAAGAATATTAATTTTTGGATAGTAAAAATGGATCAGGATCCAGCTTGGCTAAGGATGGAAAAGGAAGACGGTTTACCGTTTGATATAAGTTCGATTATTTTTGCTCCAAGTGAAGTACAAAAAAAAAACTTACGGGGAAAACCGTATAATTCATAGTAATAGACGTATTTGGAAACAAATAGTTAAGACTTTACATTTGGATAATATGTCACTTTGTTTACCAATTATGAATAATCCCCTAATTAAACCTTCTATATTGGATTTAGACACCGGAAAAATGTAGGAATTATAAGGACAGAACACCTTTACAGGAAAGGACAATTTCTCTCATTTCAAGAGTTAAAAGATATCTATGGATTGCACCCAAATAACTTGTTTTGGTATTTACAAATTAGAGACTATATCAAGTCAAACATGCAAGACTATAATAATAGAGAACCAGGATTACTGGATGAATGGCTTAACAAGCATCCAAATACAGAAAAATTAATAACGTACATATATAATACTCTTTTGGATAGGGAGGTTCCAACAACAGAATCATACCAACAGATATGGGAAAATGAAATAGGTATATCTATAATGAAAGACACTTGGGAAGAAAGTTTACAATGTATACACCATTGCTCATTAAATGCCAGACATACCTTGATACAATTTAAAGTATTATATAGATTACACTATTCAAAAACGAAAGTAAATAGAATTTTTCCTAACATTTCTTCTATTTGCAATACATGTCAGAATTTAGCTAACTTAACGCATAGTTTTGTAACATGCATAAAACTTAAGAGTTAATGGGCTGATATTTTAGAATCATTTCTGAAGTTCTTAAAACTAAATTGTACCCCGATCTAAAGCTAATAATATTAGGGGTTCCTGATTCAAGCCTAATATTAACAGTAAGTCAAATAAAGGTTCTTGATTACTGTTTGATAATTGGAAAAAAATTAATATTAATATTCTGGAAGGGAACATAATCCCCCACAATCAAAATGTGGACTGTGGAAATGTCGGAGACGTTGCATTTGGAGAAAATTAGGTTTGTCCTAATGGACAAATACGCACTTTTTGAGCAAATATCGTCTACATTCATTGATTATTTAAAGGGGTAGCCGAGCTCAGAATTGTAACTCAATAAGTACCCTGGTGCAGGATTAGATGAAAAGATGTATTTTGGGATTTGTGTACACGTCTCTATAGATATTGTTATGTGAAATTACTCCATTCATTGTTAAGATGTATACTTCATTTTTTTCTTATATAATAATTGTTTTATTTTCTTATTTGTTTATTTTATTTTATTTTTTTCTTATATAATCATAATCATTATTATTTAATCACCATCTCTATTGATTATAAATCTATACTTTTACTTCTTAACTTTCCCAAAAAAAACAGAAGCATACATAAATTATTCTGTAATATCTGTATAATTTTTGTAACAAGTTAAATTTGTATTTGAAGAATTGTTATACTGTGGACAATATGCATTGCTTCTAATAAAAATACTTAAAACAAATAAAAATGTTTCCTCGTCTCCGCTCTAAATGGCTTAAAGTCAAAAGGCACAACAGAGGATGTACTTCCTTTTTCTTCTTTCTTATTTTAAATTAGTACATAATAAAAACACATTTTGATTGTGGTATTCATACATTATTAATATCGTCAATATTATCAATTATTTATTAGTTCTATAGTTAATAGTTGATATATAAACAATTTAATTGTTAATATATAGATAGAAAATAATAAAGAGAGAGAGAGAAAAAAACAAGAAAAAACAGGTATAATAAAAAAGAATGGAATAATTAATTCTTCATCTAATCCTTAATTCGGGTTTCAGTCGGGTTTCTCGTGCCGAACCAGTTTGCCCCTTCAAATAGTCAATAAATGGAGACCATGTTCTGATAAAAAGTTCTTGTTTGTCCAGTAAGACAAATCTTATTCTTTCCAAATGTAGGGTTTCCGACATTTCCATAATCCACGTTTTGATTGTGGGGGTTATAGGACCTTTCCAAAATTTTAATATTCATTTTTTCCCAATTATTATACAGTAGTCGATAAAGTTTATTTGACTTGTTGTAAATATTTGATTTTGTTTTAATATTCCAAATATTATTAGTTTTAAGTCGGGGTCCAATTGGGTGTTGACAACTTCTGAAATTATCTTAAAAATTTCCGTCCAAAAATTATTATTTTTTATACAATATACAAATGTATGCGTTAGATTAGCCTCTAAGTGCTGATATTTTTCACAGATAGTAGATATACTTGGAAAGATTCTATTTAATGTTGTTATTTAATAATGTAATCCATGCAATACTTTAAATTGTATTAAGAAATGTCCAGCATTTAACGTGATGCATATGTTGTAAGCTTTCGTCCCAAATATCTTGCATTATTGATTGGCCTAGTTCATTTTCCCAAGAGTGCCTATATATTTCCGTCGTGGGTTCTTCACTGTCTAATAGGATATTAGGGTGTTTCATCAAGAATTTCTGGATCTCTATTTCTATAGTCCTGTGTATTTGATTAAGCATAATCTCTAAGTTGTAGATATCTGAAATAGTCATTTGAGTGAAGTCCATAAATTTGTTGTAACTCCTGGAATGAAGGAATGTACCTTTCCTATGGAGATGACACATTTTTTTAATTCTGTGATTTATCCATTGAGGGTTTAAATGCAGGGTTCTTTACAATGGGAAGAAGTAGTGATAGATTACCCAATTTTTAAGTATTTTTTAATTGTTTCTAAATTCGTATACCACTGTATATTATCGGGTTTTCACCATAGTTTTTTTTGTGCTTATTTTAGTGGTAGCAAACAAAGTAGAACCAATTTCAAAGGGTAAACAGCCTTCCTTTTCCATTTATTAACCAATCTGCTTGCTGGTCCAATTCTTCCAACCAGAAGTTCACATTTTTAATGTTAACTGCCCAGAAATAGAGCATGAAACTCGGTAAGGCTAAACCTCCAGTTATTTTTGATTTACATAAATGCTTTTTATATGATCCTTATAATCCCAGATAAAATTAGTGACTATAGAGTCTACCTTTTAAAAAAAGGTTTTTGGAAGATATATCAGGATTGATTGAAAAAGGTACAATAACTGCAGAAGAAAAATCTCTTTTATTGCATTAATTCCACCAAACATTGAGATAGGTAGTGTTTTCCAATATTGAATATTCTTATGCAATTTTTTCAATAAAGGTGGGAAGTTTAGTTTAAATAAAGAGGTATATGTCTTTGTTACATAAATTCCAAGATATTTAAATTTTTCATTAACTATTTTGAAGGGAAATTGTTGTAATATATGTGGATTACTTTCCATTATAGGCACGATTTGACTTTTATTCCAGTTAATTCTGTATCCCGAGAACGAGCCAAATTGAGATTAAATTTAATACGTTTGGGATACTAAATTCAGGTTTTGTAATGTACATTAATACATCGTCTGCATATAAAGAAATGTTATTCTCAGTGTCTTTAGTATTATACCAGTATATTTCAGGATAGGACTTAATACTTTCTGCTAGTGGCTCTATTGCGAGTGCAAATAGTAACGGGGATAACGGGCATCGTTGTCTACAGCCTCTAGATAAATTGAATTTAGCTGATAAAATTTGGTGTGTTGATATTCTAGCTGATGGATTAGTATATAAAAGTTTTACCCATGTACTAAACTTCTCGCCCAATTGAAAAATTTCCATGACCGAGAATAAATAGGGCCATTCCACCTGGTCACATGTTTTCTCAGCATCTAACGAAATAATTCCTAGATCTTCGTTAGTACTTCTCTTTGAGTATATAATGTTGAATAATCATCTCAGGTTACAGGAAGAGCAGCATTTTGGGATAGAAACATAGAAACATAGAAAGAATAGGTGCAGGAGTAGGCCATTCGGCCCTGCGAGCATGCACCGCCATTCAATGTGATCATGGCTGATCATCCAACTCAGTATCCCGTACCTGCCTTCTCTCCATACCCCCTGATCCCTTTAGCCACAAGTGCCACATCTAACGCCCTCTTAAATATAGCCAATGAACTGGCCTCAACTACCTTCTGTGGCAGAGAATTCCAGAGACTCAACACTCTCTGTGTAAAGAATGTTTTCCTCATCTCGGTCTTAAAGGAATTCCCCCGTATCCTTAGACTGTGACCCCCTTGTTCTGGACTCCCCCAACATCGGGAACAATCTTCCAGCATCTAGCTTGTCCAACCCCTTAAGAATTTTGTAAGTTTCTATAAGATCCCCCCCTCAATCTTCTAAATTCCAGCGAGTACAAGCCGAGCCTATCCAATATTTCCTCATATGAAAGTCCTGACATCCCAGGAATCAGTCTGGTGAATCTTCTATGTACCCCCTCTATGGCAAGGATGTCTTTCCTCAGATTTGGAGGCCAAAACTGTACGCAATACTCCAGGTGTGGCCTCACCAAAACCCTGTACAACTGCAGTAGAACCTCCCTGCTCCTATACTCAAATCCTTTCGCTATGAATGCTAACATACCATTTGCTTTCTTCACTGCCTGCTGCACCTGCATGCCTACTTTCAATGACTGGTGTACCATGACACCTAGGTCTCGTTGCATCTCCCCTTTTCCTAATCTGCCACCATTCAGATAATTGTCTACCCTCATGTTTTTTGCCACCAAAGTGGATAACCTCACATTTATCCACATTATACTGCATCTGCCATGGATCTGCCCATTCACTCAGCCTATACAAATCACCCTGCAGCCTCCAAGCATCCTCCTCACACCTAACTATAACCCCCAGCTTGGTGTCATCTGCAAATTTGGAGATGTTGCATTGAATTCCCTCGTCCAAATCATTAATATATATTGTAAATAGCTGGGGTCCCAGCACTGAGCCTTGCGGTACCCAACAAGTCACTGCCTGCCATTCTGAAAAGGACCCGTTTACTCCTACCGTTTGCTTCCTGACTGCTAGCCAGTTCTCTATCCACATCAATACTGAACCCCCAATACGGTGTGCTTTAAGTTTGTATGCTAATCTCTTATGCGGAACCTTGGCGAAAGCCTTCTGAAAGTCTAGATATAACACATCCACTGGTTCTCCCTTATCCACTCTACTAGTTACATCCTCAAAAAATTATATCAGATTTGTCAGACATGATTTACTTTTCGTAAATCCATGCTGACTTTGTCCAATGATTTCACCACTTTCCAGATGCGCTGCTATCCCATCTTTAATAACTGACTCTAGCAGTGTCCCCACTACCGATGTTAGACTAACTAGTCTGTAATTCCCCGCTTTCTCTCTCTCTCCTTTTTTAAAAAGTGAGGTTACATTAGGTACCCTCCAATCCTCAGGAACTACTCCAAAATCTAAGGAATTTTGAAAAATTATCACTAATGCATCCACTATTTCTGTGGCTACCTCCTTGAGTACTCTGGGATGCAGACTATCTGGCCCTGGGGATTTATCGGCCTTCAATCCGTTGAATTTTCCCAACACCACCTCCCGGCTAACCTGGAATTCACTCAGTTCCTCCATCTTATTTGACCCCCGTTCCACTGCTATTTCCGGCAGATTATTTATGTCTTCCTTAGTGAAGACAGAACCAAAGTAGTTATTCAATTGGTCTGCCATGTCCTTGTTCTCCATAATCAATTCATCTGTTTCTGACTGCAAGGGACCAACATTTGTTTTAACTATTGTGTTAAAGAAGGAACTGCAGATGCTGGAGAATCGAGAGTTACACAAAAAGCTGGAGAAACTCAGCGGGTGCAGCAGCATCTAAGGAGCGAAGGAGATAGGCGACGTTTCGGGTCGAGACCCTTCTTCAGACTGGTCAGGGATCAGGGATACGAGAGATATAAACAGTGATGTGGAGAGATAAGGAACAATGAGTGAAAGATATGCAAAAAAGTATTGGTGATAAAGGAAGCAGGCCATTGTAAGCTGTTTGTGGTGTGAAAATGAGAAGCTGGTGAGACTGGGGGGGAGATGGAAAAGGAATGTCAGGGCCAGAGGGCTGAGGGAGAGGTGGGGGGAAGGCAGTCTGGGTTAACAGAATTGAGAAAATTCAATGTTTAAGCCCAGAGGATGCAGACTCCCCAAGCGGAATATGAGGTGCTGTTCCTCCAACTTGCGGTGTTGATCACTCTGGCCGTGGAGGAGGCCCAGGACCGAGAGGTCGGATACGGAGTGGGAGGGGGAGTTGAAGTGCTGAGCCACCGGGAGGTCGGGTTGGTTATTGCGGACCGAGCGGAGGTGTTCGGCGAAACGATCGCCCAGCCTCCGCTTGGTCTCACCGATGTAGATCAGCTGGCATCTGGAGCAACGGATGCAGTAGATGAGGTTGGAGGAGGTGCAGGTGAACCTCTGTCGGACATCGAATGAATGCTTGGGTCCCTGAAAGGAGTGGATGGGGGAGGTGAAGGGACAAGTGTAGCATCTCTTGCGGTTGCAAGGGAAAGTGCCCGGGGAAGGAGTGGAGCGGGAGGGAAGGGAAGAATTGACGAGGGAGTTGCGGAGGGAGCGGTCTTTGCGGAAGGCAGACAGGGGGGGAGATGGGAAGATGTGGCGAGTGGAGGGGTCACGTTGGAGGTGGCGAAACTGGCGGAGGACTATCTGTTGTATGCGCTGGCTGGTGGGGTGAAAGGTGAGGACCAGGGGGACTCTGCCCTTGTTGCAAAGGCACGAGCGAGAAGATTGAGTAAATATGTTAGCAAACTAATAAACCCGGACCAAACAGGATTTATAGCAAAGAGATACTCATTTAGAAACATAGACAAATAGGTGCAGGAGTAGGCCATTCTGCCCTACGAGCCTGCACTGCCATTCAGTATGATCATGGCTGATCATCCAACTCAGTATCCCGTACCTGCCTTCTCTCCATACCCCCTGATCCCATTAGCCACAAGAGCCACATCCAACTCCCTCTTGAATATAGCCAATGAACTGGCCTCAACGACCTTCTGTGGCAGAGAATTCCAGAGACTCTCCACTCTCTGTGAAAAGAATGTTTTCCTCATCTCGGTCCTAAAGGAATTCCTCCTTATCATTAGACTATGACCCCTTGTTCTGGACATCCCTAACATCGGGAAAAATCTTCCTGCATCTAGCTTGTCCAACCCCTAAATAAATTTATGTTTCCATAAGATCCCCCCTCAATCTTCTAAATTCCAGTGAGTACAAGGCGAGTCTATCCAGCCTTTCTTCATATGAAAGTTCAGACATCCCAGGAATCAGTCTGATGAACCTTCTCTGAACCCCCTCTTTGGCAAGAATGTCCTCAGATTTGGAGACCAAAACTGTACGCAATACTCCAGGTGTGGTCTCACCAAAACCCTGTGCAACTGCAGTAGAGACCTCCCTGCTCCTATACTCAAATAATTTCGCTACGAATTCTAACATACCATTTGCTTTCTTCACTGCCTGCTGCACCTGCATGCCTACTTTCAATGACTGGTGTACCATGACACCCAGGTCTCGTTGCATCTCCCCTTTTCCTAATCTGCCACCATTCAGATAATAGTCTACCCTCATGTTTTTGCCACCAAAGTGGATAACCTCCCATTTAACCACATTATACTGCATTTGCCATGCATCTGCCCATCAGTCAGCAATTCATTTAACAATTTGAGACGGCTGTCTAATATAATGTACTCACATAATACTGAAGAAGAACTAGCAATTATTTCATTGAATGCAGAAAAAGCTTTCGATCAAGCAGATTGGCAATATTTATTCAAAGTATTGCAAACATTTAACATGGGAGATAACTTTATCTCATGGGTAAAATTATTATATGATAAGCCGATGGCTAGAATACTGACCAATAATATATTATCCCCGAAATTCCAATTAACAAGGGGCAATAGGCAGGGGTTCGCACTATCGCTCTTGCTATTTGCACTAGTGATAGAGCCTTTAGCAGAAAGTATAAGAAGTCATCCGAATATTCATGGATATAATACCAAACACTCAAATAATAAAATTTTATTATATGCAGACGACATATTATTATATACTACAAACTCGCAAATTAGCATACCAAATATACTAAATTTAATAGAGGAATTTGGTTCTTTTTCAGGATATAGAATAAACTGGAACAAAAGCGAAATTATGACGATAAAACCTCAAGAGCCGACACATCTGTTGAAATTCCCCTTTAGAATTGCAACAGAAAAATTTAAGTATTTGGGCATCCAAATTACTAGGAAATATAAATCATTACTGAACGTAAACTATATGCCTTTATTAACCAAATTAAATGGGTTGATTCAATTTTGGAAAAAACTGCCGATGTCCTTAATAGGCAGAATAAACGCGATAAAAATGATCTTCTTACCACAAATATTGTACCTATTTCAATCAATACCAATATACTTACCTAAAAAATTATTTAAAAAATTAGATTCTGATATTATAAACTTCTATGGGATTATAAATCACACAGAATTTTTTTTAAAAACTCGTGTCAATCTAAAGAATCAGGGGGACTGACGCTCCCTAACTTATTGTATTACTATTGGGCAGTGTATATTAAAAATAAAATCTATTGGTTGGACAGTTCTGCCCAACAGGTAGATTGGATAAGAATGGAGAAAGAGGATTGTTCCCTATATAATATAGGAGCGAACCTTCTTTCCCCGATGAAACTGAACAATGTAATATATAAGAATAATCCAATTATTCACAGTATAATACGAATTTGGAATCAAATAAAATTAACTTTAAAATTAAGAAAATTATCGCTTCTTTCTCCAATAGCTAATAATCCCTCATTCAAACCATTCATTGTTGATAAAACATTCATCCATTGGGAAAGAATAGGAATTAAAACGATGGGAGATATGTATGAAATGGGAAAACTTTTATCATTCCAACAATTACAACTAAAATATAATTTGAAAAGTAATCAATATTTCAAATATGTTCAAATTCAAGATTATTTGAAAAAATATATACAAGGATATCAAACTTTAACCCCAGATTTATTGGAGGAAGGAATGAATAGAAAGGCAGAATCAATTTAATATCTTAATTATATAATGTAATTCTAAATATAGAAACACCACCGACAGAGGCAATTAGAAGGGGCTGGGAACAAGAGTTATTGATAAAAATTCCGAACGATGGATGGGAAAAAAAATTATTATATGTAAACATATATTCAATAAATGTAAGACATAACCTAATTCAATTTAAAATTTTACATAGATTATATTATTCTATTTTCTTTAATTTCTCCTTCTCTTTCAATCTTTTTAGCTTCTCATCCCTATCCTTTATTTCTTTTGCTATCTGTTTCTACTCGCTTGTCTGTCTATTCCAACACTCTTTATTTCTTTTTAACCTCACTCTTCTTTTAAAATTAAATTAAAACAAAACAAAACAGAATTGTAAAATGGGGATGAATTCAATCAAGTATTATAAAGAGGGACTTTCCCTTTCATAGTGGGCGATAGTTGATAAGGAAATAACTAATAATAAATTGAAAAACTAACATTTATAATTCAACAAGTTTCAATTTTATCTATAATTGGCGGGAGAGAAGGAGAAGGAGAAGCGGGCACCTGGCCCAGATCCAGGAGCCTGTTTCAGGTTAACCCCTTCAACCAACAGTTGATTATTACCGAGGTAAAACCATACGTTTAAACACTTAGTTGATAAAATTGTTAGATATATATGAAAAGTCATAATTACATATATACATATATTGTAAATGCGTACAACACATTTGATTTTGAACGGGTCCCGTTCCATTATGTTATGCAATTAAGGGAGCGGTGCTAATTGTTTAATATCAATATTGGAAGGCAATACAATGTTTTCTCCCACCAACAGGTGGGTCAGTTGTTACCGTGCCGACAAGTTCTTTTGATTTCATTTGTCAATTACGGTAGCCTTATTCTCTCCTTATTTTTCTTCTTCTCTGGGATGGAAATAACCTGTGCCTTCCAAATTACCCCCAGCCAATCCTGCCATGGCTATTGCATCGCTTTCCTGCTGGGGCTCCATTCCACACAACTTCGGCCAGCTCTCCTCTCCTGTCTCTGTAGTTACCTTTACTCAACAGTGATAAGGATTAATTCGATTTCAGTTTCTTCTCTTCCAATTACAGTTTGAATTCTATCCTATTCTGAATACTGGCTGCAAGGCGCTCCTTCGCCTGAAGTTCTCTACTCAAGGTTGTTTCATTACAAAAGACCAAATCCAGAATTGCCTTTTCTCTACTGGGCTGAAGTGAAAAGTTATCTATAACCATATAACCATATAACAATTACAGCACGGAAACTCGCCTTCTCGGCCTTTCCAGTCCGTGCCGACCATTTATTTTCCCCTAGTCCCATCTACCTGCACTCAGACCATACCCCTCCATTCCCTTCCCGTCCATATACCTATCCACTTTACTTTTAAATGTTAAAATCGATCATGCCTCCACCACTTCTGCAGGAAGATCATTCCACACAGCCACCACTCTCTGAGTAAAGAAGTTCCCCCTCATGTTACCCCTAAACTTCTGTCCCTTAATTCTCATGTCATGCCCTCTTGTTTGAATCTTTCCTACCCTCAATGGGAAAAGCTTATCCACGTCAACTCTGTCTATCCCTTTCATCATTTTAACTACCTCAATGAAGTCCCCCCTTATTCTTCTGCGCTCCTAAGAATAAAGACCTAACTTGTTCAACCTTTCTCTGTAACTTAGTTGCTGGAACTCAGGCAACATTCTGGTAAATCTCCTCTGTACTCTGTCATGCCTTGTATATTCTCATCCAGAGTAGGTCGCATGTGCCCAGGAATCTGCCCCGTTATTGGATCAGATCACAGCGGATTTACCCATGACGTAAATGTCCCTACGATTTAGTTCCCATAGCACTATCATGTCTGGTCTTTCAAGAACTACCCACTACTTATTATAGATTGTCAACTTGAATTATTAAATGCTGCTTGCAATTATTCCAACGCAAGAAATACCACTTCCCAGAGAATCCAGGAGTTCTACTTCCCTCAGTCAGAATTGTCCTCGAAGAAACCATGTCCCGTCGTTCAAGACCAGCCTTCGAGAACATCTCGACATCCACTCTATCATGCCGCTGCGTACCCTCTGCAGATCATGAGATCAACTCGCATTTTTTTATCTGAACTAATCTAAGTAATACAGACTCACAATGGTAACCCCCCATGCCCAACAAAGTCCTTACTTTCCTGGAAATACCAATCGCATTTCGGACTATGTCAAAAGATGCAAATTCATTCAGAGTAAAGCACACACTGGTAATTAATCTCACCCAGTGTTGCTGCACATTCTGAACACTTGCAAACAAGGGTCATTGTCAAAAAAATACAACATGTAATTTGCCCTCCCGAAACCTTGGTCCACCAGGTTGCGGAGTTTATGAAAAACATGCTGAAGATCATCGACATCCCTCCTTCGCAATCTATTTTGCAGTTTCCCTCTTTCTATTTCGATAATAATCTGTCTCTTGAATCCAAATATCGAAGTGCACAGCGTCATAAAATTGTCTCCGTCTGAAAATCGAATCCTTCGGAATAAACGACACACAATAAGACAACGTAGTGTCCCTTTTAACAAAATGAAAAGGTGAAAAGTCCCTGGTAGTGTGTAAGGGACGTAGTATATCAGGAAATGGAAACAGCATGTTAGCATTTTCTCCCAATATGTGATGTTCCATACTGGGAAATCCGAGATAGCCTAATTCTTTCGCGATAACGGGCTAATTTCTTGTACCACAGATGACGCCCTCACGCGTGTCTCCTATAACACAGTAGCTCTGCACTGGCGCTCCACACCACAACAGGGATATAGACCTGCTTGTCCTCCCCTACACCCCATCAGCCGTCGCATACAACACACAATCCTCCGACATTTGCGCCACCTCCAAAGGAATCCCATTTTTAACCACATCGTCCCATTTCCACACCTTTCAGTTTCCCGCAGAGACCGTTCCATCCGCAAATCCCAGGTCAAAGCAAACCTCACACCCAAACCGATCCTTCCCCAGAAACAATCGAGATCGGGACTGAGCCCCTGTCTTTGACAATGTGAGACTGCAACTTCAGCAGCTCCACCATTGTGCATTATGTTACATACATATCTTCACTGCCAATTGTCTGGTGCAGTATTAATCATAGTCTTTTTGTATTTAAATACTTGAGGGTTCCTTACAGGTGGCATCGATGTAGTTTTACTAGTCCATATAGCGCCGCATGAATTAAGGTTTCAACGTTTGTTCAACTGACGTGATTTACAACTGGAAAGACGTGCATGAAATCTTTAAGCTCGTGTGCATAAAATCACTGTAACATTTGATAATAACCTTGAGATATCTCCCACCTCATTCCGCAACATCTCTCCTTCTGTGTTATACTGCCATTTCCTCTGCCCTGGTGTAATGTGTGTAATGTCCATTCAGCGTGAGGCTTGAGAAGTTCAGATTGATCCGCACTTTCCTCCTCCTGCATTCCCGCCACTTGTCTTGACATTCACTTCGGCACCTGCCCTACTAGTATCCCTCCAAAGCCCGATTCATTTGGCCTTCCTATCTCGCTTCCCCCATTCCATCAGCTCCAGTCTTCTCATCGCCATTCATTTTCTTCACCTCCCCCATACATCATTGCACGTTACAGTTTTGGTCTCCTAATCTGAGGAAATACATTCTTGCCATAGAGGGAGTACAGAGAAGGTTCAAAGACTGATACCTGGGATGGCAGGACTTCCATATGACGAAAAACTGGAGAGACTCGGCTTGTACTCGCTGTAATTTAGAAGATTGAGGAGGGATCTTATAGATACTTACAAAATTCTTAAGGGGCTGGACAGGCTAGAAGCAGGAAGATTGTTCCCGATGTTGAGGAAGTCCAGAACAAGGGGTCACAGTTTAAGGATAAGGGGGACGTCTTATAGCACTGAGATGAGGAAATCATTTCTCACACAATGAGTGGTGAATCTGTGGAATTCTCTGCCAAAGAATGTAGTTGAGGCCAGTTCATTGGCCATATTTAAGAGCGAGTTAGATGGTGGCCTTGTGGTTAAAGGGATCAGGGGGTATGGAGAGAAGGCAGGTACAGGATACTGAGTTGGATGATCAGCCATGATCATATTAAATGGTGGTGCAGGCTCGAAGGGCCGAATGGCCTACTCCTGCACCTATTTCCTATGTGGCTATGTTTTTTCCCTATGTTTTGGCGGTGGGATTGCCAGTGCTGCACAGGTAGGTTTGAACTTAATACTGGGGTCGAGGTGATAATCTGGAGATATGAAGATAGATTTAAAGGGAAAGAGTATAAGAAAAGTTAAGAAATACACCAGAATTAACGGGGTAGAAGCTCAGGAAGGGAGAGGAGATTATGGCCAAGTGATCGATGCGAAGGAATTTAACTGGCCAGGTCAGTCACACAATTAAAAGCAACAGACTCAAAACCACATTTTAACATGAACATCCACCACAGTGACTCCTATACATTCTTCACTGTGATGGAAGGCGAAATAAAGTTCAAGTCCTTCCTTTTGTTCTGCCTCGGTCGGGGGCCTCGAGTCCTCCGTTGACGGGAGGATCTTGACTCCCGTCGCCGGCGACGTTCAGGCCTTTCGCATCGAGGCGTTCAGCTCCCGTTGTCAGCTCCCCCGCGCCGGGCGATCGAACCTCGCGACGGGGCTGATCGAACCTTTTGCGGCGTTGGAGCTCCCGAGTAGCCTCTCCCGAGACTGCGAGCCCTTGATAGTCAGGCCGCAGGCCGCGGTGGGAGCGATAGCCAGGCAAGGGATCCGCTCTGATGTTAAGTCCGCTCCCAGCTCCAGTGATGGTGGACCGCAGAGCCCGGAGAATGTGATCCGAAAATTGATCACATCTCCGGGAAGGTAAGAACCTGTAAAAAGTTTCGCCCCCCCCCCCAACATAAAACAAACCGAAGTACATTAAAAACAAACTCTTAACAGACGCTAACACAAAGATGAATAAAGGAACAGTCTGCCGGCAGGGCAGGCCATCTCCCCGGTCACAATAAGTGATGAGGTTGAGGCTTGGTTAGAAATTGGTAACTATGTTGTTGTGAGAATTACAGAGATATGGCTGCAAGAGGACCCGGGCTGGGAACTGAATATTCAAGGATATACGTCCTATCGAAAAGATAGACAGGTGGGCAGAGGGGTGAGGTAGCTCTGTTGATGTGGATTGAAATTCATTCGCTTGCGACACGTGACATAGAATCAGGAGATGTAGAGTCAAGATGGGTAGATCTGAGGAATTATAAGGGTAAAAAGACCATAATAGGAGTTATGTACTGCCCCCCAAACAGTAGCCTGGATATAGGTTGCAACTTGACCCAAGAGTTTAAATTGGCTTGTCGCAAAGTTAAAATGCGTTTTTTCTCCTACCTGTCCTGGATATATTTTCTCGGAGTGGATGCTTTTGCTGAAGATTTGTTCCGACTGCCGGTCTGTGATTTTTTTTTTTAAATCGCCCGACAATTTTAGTGCTGGAGTAAAATAAAAAGTAGCTTCTAATGCCGTGAACGCCGACAACGGGGACAGATTTCACGTACGGGACAGGTACACGAAAGCCGTTTATTTTACATATAAACGTGCTTCTTAAGAAATGGATAGATGTTTAGATCTAGTAATTGAATTTTGTAATTAGCTACAATTGGCTAACAAACTAATTATATGCTTTAATTTCAGGACATCCAAGTAAGATTTTTTCATATTTGTTTCAGAATGCTTCAATCTACAATAACTGAAAGCGTCTTTCAGTTCTCTTAATTTTTAAGACAGTTATGGGCTTTTGACTGTCCTCGATCACAGCTTTTGTGTTAAGTCAATGGGAAAGCAATAAGGAACAAGATGCTAATTGCCGAGTATGAACATGGCCATAACGTTATTAATACTGAAGGTATGAACGTGAATTAGGTGTCAAATTAAACTTCTTTTTATGCATAATCTGATGGGATAAATTGCAGACTTGATTTTTTACATCTCAAAATGTTGTAACATTGCTAAAATAACGACAATGAAAACAGCAAAAACGGCAAGAAACCGTCAAGTCAAGTCAATATGTGCAGTATGGTGCTATATCAGCAAAATACATTGGCTACGGGAGTGAGTGTATTCAGTGCAGAGATCGGCGTCGTGATGGCCTTGTGGTAGAAACTGTTTGTTAATCATGTGTTGTGTGATTTGATGGACCTGTGACGCATTCCCGAGGGCAGAATTGCAAACAAGCGATGTGCGGGATGCCATGAGTACTTTAGGATGCGTGATGCCTATCGCAGTCAACGAGTGCTATATATGTCTTCCAGGGCATGTAGATGTGTGTTGGTAATCTTCTGGCTGCATTGATGACTCTCTGTAGAGCCCTCTTGTCAGTCGCAGAACTGTTGCCATACCACACTAGCATGCCATGTGTCAGGGCACTCTCTCTGGAGCAACGGTAGAATGACACTAGCAGCTGTTGTGGTAAGTTGACTTTCCTGAGTGATCTCAGGAAGTAAAGTCGTTGTGGTGCCTTCTTTACCAGGGAGTGCGTGTTAGTTGACCTCCTGAGATCTGCTGAGATGTGGGTGCCCAGGAACCTGAAACTGGAGTCTCTGTCCACTCTTTCTCCAGTTATGTGCAGTGTGGGGATGGTCAGCAGCATATTAACCCTTGCACCTTCTCCCTGTAAGCTGACTCATCACCCTCAGTGATCCGCTCCGCCACAGTGATGCCGTCTGCAAATTTAATGATGTTGCTCGTGCTGTGAGTCGGTACGCAGTCGGAGGTATAGAGCAGAGGAGGGTGCTCAGAACACAGCCTTGTGGAGCTCCTGTGCAGATTGTCAGAACGGGGAGTGGGGGAGTGGTGGTGCCCCATCCAAACTGACTGCAGCCAGTCAGTCAGGAAAGTTTTAATCCAAAGGCAGATGTTGTGTTCAAATCCCAGGTAGGACAGCTTGGAGACAAGTCTACTGGGTATGATGGTGTTAATTGCAGAGATGTAATCCACAAATAGCAGTCGTGTGTATGCTTCCCGTTGTTCTACGTGGAACAGTACATTATGGAGGACAGTGGCAATGCGTCATCTGTTGATCTGTTTGCGTTGTACGCATATTGATGTGGATCCAGGGTTGATGGGAGAGCTGCCTTGATGTGCTAAAGGAGCATTCTCTCCAGGCACTTCATGATTATTAGCTTTAGTGCAACCGGTTTGTCATTGAGGCAGGTGATGGCCGTCTGCTTCAGAACTCGCACTATTTCCGATGTTTAGGCATGTGGGGACCATGCATTGTGCCAGGGAGAGATTTTATTTTTGTCAATACGTCAGTTAACTCAACAACGCAGTCTCTGAGAACCTGTCCTGGGACTCCGTCCGGACAGGCTGCCTTTCGTATGTTAACATTCCGGATTGTGCGTGTGACATCAGCAGTCTATTTGATGAGTGTCTGGCTGTTGATTGTTGAAGGTGGAGTAGTGGGCATGACCGTCTCTATTCTCTCATGGAGGCCAAATAAGTGGTTGAGCTGTTTTACCAGAGCGGCACTGTTGCTGATGGATGAGTTGGTATTGATTTTGTAGTTGGTGATGTGCCGTATACCTTCCCATACGCAACGGGGTCTGAGTTGTTGGTGACTCTCAATCGTTCGCTTATAGGCTGCTTCTACGTTCCTGACGCCCCTCTTCAGGTCGGACCTGGCCGCACTATACAGCTATACAGCTCTGTGTTGCCGGACCGAAAAGCCATCTGCGGGCGTTTTAATGGAGTCGGATGCATTTGGTCATGCATGATTTTGTTCTTGGGAGGGATGCGTATGCGTTTAGCGTTAGTAGCATTGTTTACACAGCTTTTTATGTTAAATATTACAGTGGAATTGTAGGTGTCAATGTCCTCATCCTCAAATAAGTCCCAGTCAGTTCCTGCAATTTCCCAGAAGCCCTATCGGACCACACGTGAATGTTCCTAGCAGCTGGTTTGAACGTATTCATTAGTGATCTATATGCTGGAGTTAAACATGTGGAGATGCGGTCAGATTGGCTCAGATGGGGGAGAAGTCATTCTTTGTACCCATGTTTGATGTTGCTATAAACATGGTCCCGTATATTCCTGGGAATAATACAAAAGGTGCAGGGTCGGTTCATTCCAAAGAGGAAGAAATATGCCTGGAGGGTGGGGGGGGGGGGGGGGGGGGGGAGGAGCGATCGTAAAACTGGCATATATGGGCGGGAAGCCAGATGATCTGGAGACTTTTAAAGAGCAGCAGAAGATAACTAATAAGGCAACACGGGGAGAAAAAATAAGGTTCGATCGTAAGCTAGCCAAGAATATTAAGGAGGATAGTAAAAGCTTATATAGGTATGTGAAGAGGAAATAAAAGGTACTGACAAATTTGGACTCTTGAAGACTGAAACAGATGAATGTATTATGGGGAACAAGGAAATGGGAGACGAGTTGAACAAGTACTTTAGGTCCGTCTTCACTAAGGAAGGCACAAACAATTTCCCTGATGTACTAGTGCCCAGAGGATCTAGGGTGACGGAAGAACTGAAGGCGATTCACATTAAGCATGATATGGTGTTGGATAGACTGATGGGACTGAAGGCTGATAAATCCCCAGGGCCTGATGGTCTGCATCACAGGGTACTTAAGGAAGTGACTATGAAAATCGTGGACGCATTGGTGGATATTTTCCAATATTCTCTTTATTCAGGATGAGTTCCTGTGGATTGGAGGGCAGCTAATGCTATCCCACCTTTTAAGGATGGCGGGAGAGAGAAACGGGAGAATTATAGACATATTAGCCTCACATCGGTGATGGGGAAACATGCTGGAGGCAATTATAAAAGAGGAAATAGCGGCACATTTTGATAGCAGTAACGGAATCAGTACGGTTTTACAAAGGGGAAATCATGCTTGAATAATCTTCTGCATTTTTAGAATTCTAATACGCAAAGGAGACACGCAGGATCATGCGATGTGCTTCAGCTGCATGATGCAGGAGCTGGTGGACACATTGGTAAATCATGGTGACTACGTGTGCGGCAACTGCTGTTTGGCTATAGAATCAGACTGAATGTGGACCGTCTGGAGACTAAATTTCAAGTTATGCAGCAATAGAAGGATGGCCTATTTACCTGGACGCTGTGTATCTGGAGGCAGTTTCGCCCGCCAGGGGGCGTGACTGCTAGTGTGGAAAGCAGGGGAGCAGAATTGTGGACTGAGTTAGAGGACTGCAAGAAGGACGAGGAACATGAACAGGGCTCCTTGGTTGACGGGGCCAATAGAGAACGAACAGCGATGAAAAATGTAGTTCTCCTTATGGATGGTATATTTGGAGGGATTTACACTGCTCTCTGTCACAAGGATCCAGAGTACCAGATGCCCTGGTTCATGATATCTCGTCTGACATTCAGAGAAATCTGGAGTGGGAGCGGAAAGATCCGATCGACGTGATCCACGTGGGTACCACGTATGATAGAGGTACAACGAGGAAAGACATTCTGCCAAAGGATTTGAACAGCTGGGTACCAAATTGGACCAATTACCAAGAAGGTAATAATCTATGGATTTCTACCTGGGCCACGTGCAAATTGGCATTCGGTTGAGAAGATTAGAGAGTTGAACGCGTGGTTCAAAGACTGGTGGAGAGGCAGTGGGTTTGAATTTGTGGAACATTGGCACCAGTTTTGTGGAAAGAGGGAATTGTTCTGACTCCACTTGACCCTGACGGGGACCAGACTCATGGCGAACCGTATAACCAGGGCCGTAGATAGAGCTTTAATGTAAATATTGGAAGGGAGGGGCGGAGAGGTGATGGAGGCATCAATTCTGTACTGCAAGTTTGGAGTTAAAGAGACCGACTGTGCAGGGACAGTCACACGTCTTCAAAAGTAACAGGATGGAAAGTTTCAGAAAGGACAAGAGTGTAAGGTCGGATAAAATCGTGAACGGTGTGAGAGGAGGCGAGGTGTATACCGGATTGAATGTGTTGTATTTAAATACGCGTAGTATAAGAAACAAAGTAGATCGTCTTGTGGCAAAATTAGAAATTGGTAGGTTTGATATGGTGGCAAATACAGAGACGTGCCTGCAAAAGGATCGAAGTTGGGAGCTAAATCTTCAAGGTTACGCCCTATTGGAAAGGTAGACAGACGGCTAGAGACGGTGCGGAAGCACTGTTGGTAAGGAATGAAATTAAGTCCATGGCGACTGGAGTCATGGGATCAGAGGATGCAGAGTCATTGCGGATAGGGCTAAGAATTGTAATGGTAAAACGACCCCAATGGGGGCGATTTGCACGCCCCCGTACAGTAGCCAGGATATAGGATACAAGTTGCATCACGAGGTACGACTAGCATGTAAGAAATGCAATGCTACGGTGGTCAAGGCAGATTTGGAATTGCAGGTAGACTGGGAAAATCAGGTTGTTTACTGGACCCTCAAAAAGGGAGTTTGCAGAGTGCCGCACAATGGATTATTAGAACAGCTTGCAGTGAGACCTACCAGGGAGAATGCAATTTTGGAGTTAGTGTCGTGCAATGAACCAGTTTTGATAAGGGAAATCAAGGTGAAAGGACCAACTAGGAGATAACGACCACAAGATCATAAGTTTTATTCTGCAAATTGAGAGGGAGAAGGTGAAATCGGATTTGTCGGTATTGCAACTGAGCAAAGGGGACTAAAGGGACATGAGGAGGAAGCTGGCAGCGTTTGACTGGAAATACAAAGCAGGGATGACGGTGGAAAAGCAATGGTAGGATTCTCTGGGAATAATTCGGACGATGCAGGATATTTTCATTACAAAGAGGAAGGAAGATTCTGGGTGTAGAAGAGGAGACCGTGGCTTCCAAGAAATGCCAAGGACAGTAGAAAATTAAAATAAAAGGCATACAACATTGCAAAAATTAGTGGGAAGCTACGGATTTGGAAAGCTTTTACAACAGAAGGTAACTAAAAAGGCAATACGGGGAGAAAAGATGAAATACGAAGGTAAGTCATCTAATAATATAAAAGAGGATAGCAAGAGTTTCTTCAATTATATAGAGAAAGAAAGAGGCAAGAGTGGACCATGGACAATTTGAAAATAATGCAAGAGAAGTGATCATATGAATAAAGAAATGGGGGAGGAATTGAATAACATTTTCACATCAGTCTTCACAGTTGAAGCCACCAGCAACGTGTCTGAAATTCAAGAGAATCAGAGGTTGGAAGTTATTGGGTTGGCTATCACAAGCGACAAAATACTTGGGAAACTGAAAGGGCTTAAGGTGGATGAGTCACTTGGAGCAGACGGATTGCACCCGAGGATTCTGAAAGAACTGGCTTTAGAAATTGTGGAGGGATTGATAGTGATATTTCAACAATCACTCGACTAAGGAGTGATTCCAGATGATTTGAAAAATTCCAATATTACCCCCCTGCACATGAAGGGAGCAATGCAGAATATGTGGGAACTATAGGTCGGTTAGTCTGACTGTTCTGAAGCCCTTTACTCCTCTAGGGAGCATAGGCCATTGACAAATGTCTTCCAACTCACTCAGTTGTTGGTAGTTCCTTCGAGATCTCCCCGGTTGAGCCCACTCTCAGACATTTCTGTCTGGACGCCTCATCCCGAGCTGTTGCTGGGGCGACCTCTTTAACTTTCTCCTTGGGGAAAAGCTTATTCTATTACGCAGACCCACATTGCTTACTTTGCCTTTCCACCAGATATGAAGTATTCTCCTAACGCAGGTATTAATGAATGTTTGCAGCCTGTATGTAGTTTGTTTTGTTGTTTTCCATGTCTCGGATCCATACAGCATTACACGTTTCACATTTAAGATGCCTATTTGGGTGTTGATTGAGATGTGTTTTGAGCTCCAGATTTACCCGAGCACGTTAAATACCACCCTAGCCTTATTGTTTCCTACTATGTTGTCTGTTCCTGCCCCTCCGGTGATGTCCACAACACTGCTTAGGTATGTGAATGTTTCTACCTCCTCTTGAGCAGTGCTGTGCAAAAGGATAGGGTTGCTGGTTTTGGAATGGATCCTCATCATCTATGTCTTTGCTGTATTGGGTGAAAGACCATGTTTTGTAGCAGCTTGTGAGAGTCTGTCCGTCTTCGCGTGTCGTCTTGTCCGTCTGCAAAGTCAAGATTATCTAGCTGTTCCCACATTGTCCAGTGAAGTCCATTTATTTCCATTCACAATTGTTTCCATCATGATCCAGTCAATTGTCAGTAGGAACAGGCATTGTGCCAATAGATATCCCTGCTTGACGCCCATCCTGACACATGCATAACTGGTTCTTGGTTCAGTTTATGATCTTGGTGGGAATTCCGCAGTGGTTCATTAGGCGCCATAGTATTGTCCTGTCTATGCTGTCAAACGCTTTCTCAATAATCGATGAAGTTGACGTACAAGGAAGTGTTCCATTCAATAAACTGCTCAATCATGATGCGTAATGTTGCTATGTGGTCTTTGCATGAGCGATCCTTCCTGCGTGCTGGTCCCTTAGCCTCTTGTCTACAGCTTCCTGAAGATGGTTGACAAAGCCCCGGTCGAGAATTTTACCTGCACAGGTGATCCCTCAGCAATTGCCACATTGTCACAATAGTCTGACTTGGGTGGTTGGTAAGATTTTAGAGTTCATTATAAAGAATGAGGTTGCGCAGTACTTAAAAGTCCACGATATATTTAGCCGGTCAGCATAGCTTTGTGAAGGAGATCAAATTTGTCAAGCTTGTCAAATTTGCTGGAATTCTTTGAAGAAGTAAATAGCAAGATGGGCAAAGGTGAGTCAGTACATGTTCTTTACCCAGATTTTCAGAAAGTCTTTGATCAGGTGCTGCACGGTACGTGGCTGAGGAGGAAGAGAGCCCATGGCATCACAGACCTAATACCGGCATGGGTATCAGGTTAGATGGGATGCAGAAGGCAATGAGTACCAATAAAGGAGATTTTTTTCTGCAAGTGACACGCGGAGGTCCGCAGGGCTCGGTGCTGGGACCGCTGTTCTAAATGGGGAGAGATTCCATACATCGAAGGTGCAAAGGAACCTGTTAGTACAGGAGCATCATTCCCAAAAGGTTAACCTGCAAGTCGAATCGGTAGTAAAGAAATCCACTTCAATGCTAGCATTTATTTCACGGGGGCTTGTATACAAGAAGGGGATGTCATGCTGTGGCGCAGGAAAGGCCGCATTTGGAATATTGGGAACAATTTTGGGCATCATATCTGAGGCAGGATGTGCTGGCTCTGGAGAGGGACCAGAGGAGGTATGCAGTAATGATACCTGGTATGAGTAGGTAAACCGATGATGACCATTTGTCGGCACTGGGCCTGTACTAGCTGGAGTTTAGAAGAATGAGGGGGTACCTCATTGAAACATAGAGGACAGCGAAAAGCTTGGATCGAGTGGATGTGGAGAGAATGTTTCCACCTGCGGGAGAGTCCAGGACTAGAGGTAATGACCTCAGAATTAAAGGACATTCTTTCAGGTAGGAGATGAGACATGTCGTCACTCACAGGGTGGTGAATCTGTGGAATTCTGTGCCACACAAGGCTGTGAGAGGCCAAGTCAGTAACATAGAAAATAGGTCAGGAGTAGGCCATTCGGCCCTTCGAGCCAACACCGCCATTCAATATGATCATGGCTGATCATACAGAATCAGTACTCTCTCCCTGCTAATTCCCCATATCCCTTGAAACCGTTAGCCCTAAGATCAATGTTTAACTCTCTCTTCAATACATACAGTGCATTGGCCCCAGAAATCTTATGTGCCAGAGAAATCCACAGTTTCACAACCCTCTGGGAGATAAAGTATTTCCTCATCTCAGTCATAAATGTCCTACCCCTTAGTCTTAAGAAAGAACTGCAGATGCTGGAAAAATCGAAGATAGGCAAAAATGCTGAGGAACTCAGCGGGTGAGATAGCATCTATGGAAAAAAGGAATAGGCGACGTTTCGGTTCGAGACCCTTCTTCTGTCTGAAATTAAGAGATGAAAACTGCACACAACACTCCAGGTGTGTTCTTACATGAGTTATGTACAGCTGCAGTAGGGCCTCCAGAAGAACCTGCCCTATTCCCAGCCCCTTATTCCTCCTAGCTGGATGCCTACCAGTCCCTCGCTCCCCCAATCTGGGTGTCCACCAGTACCCACTGCCATAAGATGGTTGCCTCCCAGCCCCCTTACTCTTCCAAGTTGGCTTCATGTTGCAGGATTCCAGAAAGTTAGTCTGCAAGTAGAATCGGTAGTAAAGAGAGCAAACTCTCTGCTAGCATTTATTTCGAGAGGGCGTGTATACAAAAAAAACGGGATGTCATGCTGACGTTCAAAAAGGCGCTAGTCAGCCCGAATTTGGAATATTCTGCGCAATTCGGTCAGTTTATTGTAGCAATGTTACAAAATTTTGAGATTAAAGAAATCAAGCTTGCAATTTATCCCACCAGACAAAGCATTAAAAGAAGTTTAATTTGACACCTAATTTACTTTCATATCTTCAGTATTAAAAACGTTATGGCCATTTTCATACTCGGAAATTAGCATCTTGTTCCCCATTGCCGTTCAATTGACTTAACGCAAAAGCTGTGATCTGGGACAGTCAAAAACCCATAACATTTTTAAAAAATAAGGGAACTCAATGACATTTTCAGTTATTATAGATTGAAGCATTCTGAAACAAATATGAAACGATCTTACTTGGATCACCTGAAATTAAAGCATATAATTAGTTACTTGCCTAATTGTGGCTAATTACACATTTCAATTACTAGATCTAAACATTTATCAATTTCTTAAGAACAGATAAACATTTTTAAATTGCCTAAGTATCCAAATAACATTCACAGAATAATTCACAATATAACATGATTTTTAAATCTCATTTTCATGAATTTGTAGGCCAAATGGAAGGAATTTAGTGTTTAATGCCCGTAAGTTAATGGCCATTGCGAGTGGGTTTTAATGGAATGCGGTTGATTAGAACGTTGCGGTTTGCAGTAAGTCGGCAGAAAAGTAGTACCGGTTCGTATTTTTTTTGTCCCCATTTCGCAACATGAAAATGTGATGAAATGCTTCCTAAGAAGCACGTTTTTATGTAAAAATAAACTGTGTACTTTATTTTCTCCCCTATGTAAAATCCTTCCCGTTGTCGGCGCTCACGGCTTTAGAAGATTTTGAAATTACTCCAGTTAATAAATAATCTAGCGTAATTTAAAAAAAACCTTCATGAATAAAATGTCGGAGCGATTTTTCTTCAGCAACGAAATCCCCTGACATGGATCGATTTGCCCAGTCTGTGGAAAAACGGCACTTTTAACACGCCCCCCTCTGAAAGGCGCCAATGTCACAAAGACGGGGAGCGGCAGAACTGCAGCGCTGCTCAAGGTAAGTTTTGTAACATACCTATTTATTGTCACATACCAATGTAACTCAAATTACCATAAATCCACACTAAAAACAAGCAACAAGGCACGCAACTACATCAAATACCACCACAGAGGATTCCCCTTATTCCTCACTGTGATGGAAGACAATAAATTCCAATTAGCTTCCTCTTTATTTTCCCGCAGTCGGATCAGAGGAACCACCGCCGTCTGGGCGATCCAAGCTCCTGGAGCCGGCGATCGAATTTCCCGCGTTGGGATGACCGAAGCTCCCGCGTGCGGGTGATCGAGGCTCCTGCGGTTAGGAGCTGCCGAATTCGGTCTCTAACCAGGGACCATGAGCTCCACGATATTAAGTCCGCAGGCTTCCGCGGTTGGAGCTCCCGAAGTCGGTATGCAGCAAAGACCGCCAAATTCTCGATGTTAGTCCGCATTGCGGGGGGGGGGGGGGGGGGGGGGGCGGGGGAGATACCATACCGATA